>CANNZV010002309.1:0-21798 GCA_947561585.1 Caprella mutica | reverse complement strand
TAAATTAGTCCTCCTGTATTATATGGTGACAATTTTCTAATTAATTCCAATGTTTACATGTAATTATTGGAGAGTAGTGAGTACCTATTTCAAAAAATTTGGCCATTTTGGAGAGTAATTTGAAATTCTTTGGAGAGAAATTGTCCCATAAATTGAATATTTGGAAACTGATTGTGCATGCTTTGCACCATGTTTTCAAGTATGGACAAAGTTTCCAGTATATTGGTGACTTTTGAGTGGTTAATTAAGTTGAAAAACATGTAAATTAACAAGTAAATCACTTCCAAGTTCCAAAATAGTCTGATGTCTGACCCATGTTTCAAAGTGTGGCATGAAAGTCGCCAGTTTAGTGTGAAATCAGATCCAGGTCGCCACATTTAACAGTGATTTAAGATACTTTCCAAGTAAACCAGTCTGCAGAAACTGCTAAAGTGTTCGTAGAGATCTCTTATTCTGTTCGTAGCAAAATTAATGTAAATATAGGGATTAATTCAGAAGTGTTCGTAGCTAAATTAATGTAAATATAGGAATTAATTCAAAATTGTTCGGAGAGAATATCCCAAATATCTCCCATATTCTGCAGACTGGCAAGTAAAATAGTATGTCTCATAAACTTGCGATTTGTCTCTCCAGCTCTCTCCAAAATTTAACAAATTCTCTCCAAAATGATCTAATTATCATTAATTCTCTCCAAAATAACATTGTAGCATAGGAGAAAAATAGATAAAACTCGTCATTTGCAATGGAAGGGCTCAAAATAACTGTCACAAACTCGCCATTAAAATGGCGAGTTTGGACATGCTTTATTACTTGGGATACTTTAAAGGAGAAATTTGACTTTCTTGTGAAGATTTTACACTTGGAAACATCATTATGCTTCATTTCTGATGCATGTGCATCTCTTTGAGATTATTTTGGGATTGATGATTTACTTGTTATTTACATGTTTTTCAACTTATTTAACACCTCTAAAGCCAGATTGTATTTGGTGGTAAATTCCAAGGATATATCGGGAGATATTCAATTTCTCTAATAAAAAAATTCCTGCAATGTCGGAGGATATTTAGCTATTAATTCCTATATTACCATTAATTTTGGGAGGGGAAACTGGTAAAATGTTGGAGGACTAGGACTAGACAAATTGATGAAAAATGTTGGCAGCTATTTCTCAGATTTTTGAAAAAGTCAGAGGAGTTCAGTGCACCAAATACAAACTGGCTCTAAAGTCGCCAATATACTGGCGACTTTGTCCATACTTTAAAACATGGTGTCTGACGAGATGCAGTGATGCACATTGCACATCTATCAGACATGAAGCATGAGGATGTTTTCAAGAGTAAAATCTCTACTAGGAAGTCAAATTTCTTCTTTAAAGTATCATTAATGTGGCGACCAGCCGACCTGGATCCATTTTCTCAATAAACCAAGTAATAAAGCATGCCCAAACTCGCCATTTTAATGGCAAGTTTGTGACGGTTATTTTGAGCCCATCAATTGCAAATGGTGAGTCTTATCTATTTTTCTCCTATGCTACAATGTTATTTTGGAGAGAATTAAATCAATTAATGATAATTTGATCATTTTGGAGAGAATTTGTTGAAAAATTGGAGAGAGCTGGAGAGACAAATGGCGAGTTTATGAGACATACTATTTTACTTGGTCAATAAACTGCCGCCATTCTGCAGAATGTGGGACAATTATAACATTTTCTGTGTTAACAATCCTTAATTTCGGATCCATACATTTACCGGAACGGGACATGAATTACCGGAATGGAGCATGAATTACCGGAACGGAGTTGTTTTATTGAGAAATATTCCTATTTGTGTAATATAGTTATACAAATGGTCGATATATGGTCTAAATGATATCATATTTAACCATTTTACACTCGTTTCGTCCCGTAATCGTTACAAAACGTATGATACATAGACAAACATTTTACAAGAGTATATGCTGAAATTAGTTTTCTTTATAAGATATTTCATAGAAAATACTTTAAAGAGAAACTAAAGTAATTTTAGTGTGATTATGTATTATAAATATATTGAGAAATAACGCTAGTTATGTAATTTAGGTATATATTTGGTCCAAATGATATCATATCCCAGGGTTAAAAATAACTCTTCTGATTGACTAGTAACTCTTAGAAATTCTTCCTAAGGACAACTCTGCAGCCAGTCTGCAGAATATGGGACATTTTTAACATTTTCTGTGCGAACAATCCTTAATTTCCTCCTATGTTTACATGTATTTTCCTGAGAACAGAAGCCAAAATTGAGGATTTCTTGGAGAACAGTTTACCAGTTCCTGCAGTCTGGCTCTGCAGGAACTTCACATTATTTCATTGACCTATTTAAAAATTTGTTATATATTTCATAATATTTGAAAAAATTGAACCCTGCATGCTATACGGTCTAATAGTCTATAGGTATAAGGTTTACTAATACTAAGCAGGGTTAATGACGTTAATTATTAATAAACTCCGCGGTTGAGTATTCATGAGTAACTCTTTTAGAATTTGTGTTTTCCACTCTGGATCATATCTAACCATTTTATACTAATTTCTGCTCGCTTGTAATCGCTACCCAACGTCTGAAATAGACACCGTGATTCTGCATTAGCCTATAGTATTATTGAGTTCTATATTTTCAGTACCTACAATTTTCTCTATATAGACAGTTAGGTACTATGGTTCTTAATTAGACAGGTAATATGATGCAATAGTTAACAAATTTTATAGGTAGCTTAAATAGTTCCTTTAATTTTCTACCTTGAAGCTGCTTCTTTTGAAATTAATTCCGAATTTCACAATAAAAGAATTACCTACGTAATAATTATTAATTAATCTAACTAGTAAAAACTGTAGTGATCATAGCTATTCCACTACATATATATTTCATACTTAACTATATATTCAGCAATTATGCAACATTAATTATACAATCAACAAATATTATATATATATGTGCTAATATCAATCGTAATTATATTAATTACCTAATAATTATTTTTATTACAACAGTTATATCGTTTAGACCATATATCGACCATTTGTATAACTATATTACACAAATAGGAATATTTCTCAATAAAAGAACTCCGTTCCGGTAACTCATGCTCCGTTCCGGTAATTCATGCTCCGTTCCGGTAATTGTATGAACCGCTTAATTTCCTCCTATATTTGCATTAGGAAATTTGAAAATTTTCGAAGAGATATTGCCCCAAACGTTAAATATCTGGAGACTGATTGTGCATGTTTTGCAGACTGGGCATCTTGGATCCATTTTCTCACTAAACTGGCGAATTTCCTACCACACTTTGAAACATGGATGATGTTTCAGAGGCTGGCAAACTGCAAGCTAAATTTATAATTTTTCACAACAATTCTGAGCCAAGCTATTTTCACTTCATTTTGAAGATTTTAAGTCAAAATTAATTTGGCAACATTGAAATTAATTCAGAATTTCAAGCCAATTATGTATATCTGAGTTTTGACCCTTTGGAAATGCTAGTCAATTAATTGACTAGCATTTACAATGGTCAAAATTCAGATATATCATGCTTCATTGGTAGTGTGGAGGGAAAGTCACCAGTTTGATAAGAAAATGGACTAATGTCTCCACATTCAACTCATTCTATAGCTAGTAGATATTTGGCTTGAGGAGAATATGGGACATTTTTAATATTCCTTAATTTCAAATTTCCCCTTTTATTTCATAATATTAAAATATTTACATATTTTCCCCCTCTGTAGACACACAGAATATGGAACATTTTTCCCAATACTCTCTGTCAGTATCTGAGACACATCTGAGCTTAATTTTAGAAATATGAAATCTCTGAGGAATATTTTGAATTAATTCCTATGTTACCATGAAGATTTCTGTAGCTTAACATTTTTTTTCCTAGCATTAGGAGTGTTAATACAAAAAATAGCCCTCACCTAGTAAAGAGAGACTGGTATTTATATCTGGTGTTTTAAATATTTTCAGATATTCTATTACTTTCTAAATTTAAAAAAATGGATGATGATTCCAAGATGGATGAAAGTACTGTAGAAGATGAGGAGATGGAAGAGGGAGAAGCTTCTGACTCGGAAGTAGAAGTTGCTGTGGAGTACGGAGTTGAGGACTCGGAAGATCAGAAAATTTCTACAACAGTGAGCAAGAAGTCAGCAAGAAGACCCACCCCACCATACGTTAGTTTGAAAACATCCAAGCAATATATTGAACTATTAACTAACTCTCTTGAAGTAACAAGATATTCCATCAAAAATATTTTTTTTAAATTTGTAGTTTACCTCACTTTTATGATTTTATCAAACCATGTTTTTTTTAACTGTAGCTAATTCAATTTTGAATACATTTAGATACCACATGTGTTTGAATATCAAAAAAATAAAGGCAGCCTCTGAATAATATCTTTCATGTTCTGAAATGAAACTGTTGCTTTTCCCCAGTACGGTCCCAGTGAAGATACTTTCTTGGCTCCGTCAAACTCCGCCCGAAGTGGTTTCAAATCAGCCGATGCCGTGGAGGTGAGATTCCTTTCATGTAACTCGTATCTTTTATTTAGATTGTCATGAAAAGATAAGATTTACAAGATGAGAACAAGTTTAGAAGAGGAGTATGTTTTTTTTTCTATAACATACTTAGCATCGTTCTTATACTTCTGGATTTTTTCTGAGTTTTTAATGTTGTTTAGGATAGAAACATGTTGAATATGGTGCTCGCTTTACATAGAAAATGACTTGTACCTAGCGCATAGAATGATTAAAAAGAACATGTACAACAATTTTATCATTTAGGTAACTAATATTATAATTTTAGAAAGAGTCTATAGTTTTTTTCAATTTCACTCATATTTTCATAATAATTTTCACACAAAATTTAATTTTTAAATATTATTCTAGTCTACATAGAACTGTTTTGATCAACTTCTCAGTATGGATTATTGATTTTAATAATGGCTAATGATAATGATATTTATTGAAAAAACGAAGACTATACAGAGTAATGGAATTTCTTTAAAGTTTATTCTTTACATATTTATGAAAATACAAATAGCTATATGAGAAAAAACAATATAATAACGAATTTTCAAGCCCATTTATAAACTCCAATAGAGAACAGGATTTTTTTGGGCATGAACTATTTATAAATTAGGAGTTCTTTTTTTATCATTTTCCAAACTGGTTTTCATACTAGGTTTGAGTGATGGAATATCTCCTAAAATACTGTTATTTACCACTCAATATTTCACAACAAAATTACTGTAGCTACTTTAAACTCCTTATAAATGCTTAATAAGTGTTTATATTCTCTTAATAAGATTTTTATTCCCTTAATAAATGTTTTTTAATCCCTTAGGTTCCAGTTAAAATTTTGAACAATCGCGCCAAGAGATTTGGAGTGAAAACTGTATCCACTGCTCCAACACCTCAGAAAGTTAAAACTCTTTATGACAGGTGAGATGATTGCTTCTTTCTGAGTAGCGAGTAGCTTTTCTACATTCATGAGCATTGTCATCGACATGTGGTTGGTGACTTTGCTCTTAGAGCCACTTTCCTTTCTGACTGCTTCTTCCAGTCCCTTGTACTAAATTTCGTTTTGATGTCTGGTATATGATCTTTGGTAGCTACTGAATCAGGTATTGAACCTCTCACTACATATAAAATTGAACCAACATAGGTTTTATTTAGTGCTTATTTGAATATTTCCATCAGTTAATTGAATAAAAAAGCATTCTGTAGTTGGTTAACTACTTTAAACATCTCCTCTGCTGATTTATGCATTTAACAAATAACTCATCATAAAATGTAGGGCTGTGGAGTCGAAGCCTTTTTTAGTGGAGTCTGGAGTTGAAAATTTGTACTGACTCAGACTCCAAGCTATTGATATAAGTCACATAAATTTAGACCCATTTCATTTGTTCATCATGTCAAATATCTCACAAGAACTAGGTAGTATAAATGAAATCAATATTTATAGTCTAAAATGAAATCATTATTTATAGTCTAAACACTCCACTGAGTCCATAGTACTTTAAAAGATAGCTACTGTAAAACTGATTGTCAGAGTAGGGAGTATGAAAGTTTATATACTGAAGATGGAGTCAATCAATTCAGAATATAGGAGTCATTGTCAAACATTTTATCCAGCACTAATAAAATGTTTTACTCTAATAAAATGTTTACTCTAATAAAATGTTTTACTCTGATTTTATCAGCTGTTATTTAACTTATTACTGTAGCTGGAATTGACAGGAATGTTCTAAAACATTTTTATAATGAATATATATATTTATGATTATTAATTAAATATAGTTGAAATAAATATTTAACATTAGGCTTATAGCTAATTGAAATGATACCTAATTCATTTAATATAATAACTATTCATTTATTATAATTTATGGTAACTATTCATTTAGTATAATAATTATTCATTTATTTTCAAAGCTACTGCTTGTTCTCAATCTGTTTAGTTGGTTACATCATTTCTTTTCTCAATCAGTCTTGGAGTGGAGCACAGTGACTTCATAGATGGCTGGTGGCGTGGAGACATCCTCCACATGTACTCCGCTGACCCTCTCTCCACATCCGCTGTGAAGCAGTACTTCAGAAACTACGCTCCCACCTCCATCTCTAAAATATCTGAAAAACACTGTAAGTAACCTACAGGTGGTAGGGTACGTTACGAATTCTTGGTCAGTGTCACATATTCGGTCATATAAGAAAAACTGATTTAATAAATTTTATTTTAGTTTGTATCCATGATATCTGCATGTATCTTGGATACTAACTAAAATAATTATAATATAGTTTCTTTTTCTTATATAAGCAATAGTATCTCATTTAGCTATTAGCTTAAGTTCACTTTAAGTATTCATCAGAAATTGATCAATAAAACAGTTTTCAATTTTTCAGTAGCAGTTACCATTAAAATGGATTCTGATTGATTTATTGCATCTTATTATGTTCATGTTTTAGCACAAGTTTCTTTTTACCTAAAGTTTACTGAAAGTTAATCTTTTCTTCAGCTCTGATCTGTTGGAGTGACACAAATTCTCCCATCCGTGCACTGTTGGGTCTGTCGTGCGCCATTGCCTACCCTGATGATGCAGTGGACCAGCCCCGCCCTCCCACACGCAGGCATGTGCAACCTCCTGGCGCCCTCACCGTCAAAATGGTGAGTCATGAAGTCATTTTATTTCTTATTTATGAACACAAAAAAGAACAGGTTGAAAGAAAAAGTATATACTAGCTACATTATAGGAGTAACATTTTTTGATGCAGTGTTGTAGATGGTCTCTGGTGCCTATTGCTTATCTCTCTATCAACTATTTATGTGTCCATTGATCTCTATTAGCTACTAACTATTTGTTTGTCCATTGATCTCTATTAGCTACTAACTATTTGTGTGTCCATTGATCTCTATTAGCTACTAACTATTTGTTTGTCCATTGATCTCTATTAGCTACTAACTATTTGTTTGTCCTATTGATCTATATTAAAGCACATTCAAAAAATATTCAACCAATTGCTTGAAATTTGGTAAGACGATCGGTCAATGTCCATGAACATTTGAGTAGACTTTTAGAGCAAACGGGTAAAAGGTCAAGGTCATTTATAACCCAAGGAGCGAACGGGTGGTTGTTCAAGGTTATTTATAAGCAGCAGCGAAGGCATGCGCTCTACTATTGCCCTTCATCTAGTTGTAGATGTAACTATGGGTCATTATTTTGTGCTGCTTAGATACTATTACTGTGTAAAAATACGCAATATTATAGTTATGTCACTCAGAAATAAATTAATACATGTAGCTAAATTAATTTGAATAAAGAAACAAAATCCTAATATATTGTGCTTTTTCAGGAAAATTCTAAGTCAAAAGAAGTTGCGTCTAAAGCGATTTCCAATAAGAAGAAGAAGAAAAAGAAAGATTCCAGTGACAGCAGTGACAGTGACTCTAGCAATGATTCAGACAGTGATTCATCATCCAGTGATTCCTCCTCAAGTGATTCATCAAGTGACAGTGACTCTGATTCTAGTAGTGATTCCAGTGATTCAAGCTCATCGAGTAGCTCTGATAGCGATTCAAATGAGTCCAAAAAAGAGAAGAAGAAGATTAAAAAGAACAAGAAGAAAGCAAATGCCAAGGAACAAATAAAAAGCCAACCACATCCTGAATTTAGAGAGAAAAATATCAAAGAAGAGTCTGTGAAGACGGAAGAAATTGCCAAAGTTCCACTGAGTGATATTGCAGTTAAAAATCTCCCTGAGGGCAAGTGGAGGCTTGGTGTTCCTTTTGACAACACGAGGGCGATATTGCTGAGGTTTGCACACGCTAATGATTTGACGGAGAGGAGAAAAAAGAATCACAGGATGCACACATTTGGGTCTGTGGGTGAAAGAGATGCTGAATGGCGCAGCAAGAGAACTAGGGATGTTGACATGAGTGATGAGGAAAGTGAAAACATCGCTAATGGCAGTTCAAGGAGGTTCGCAAAGGCTGCCAGACGGACGGATAAAGGGGTTAAGAGCCGATTGTATGAAGTGCGCAAGTTTGGTGATGGTGGCCCAGTTAGACCGGAAGTGTTTGAGCCTTTGCCTGTCCCTACCGCTCCCCTTCCTGTTGTAGACAGGTCCTACAGGGATTTAGATGATCCTAATGAAGAGGATGGGGGTGATAAGAACCCCTGGGGATCTCTTGCCCGTAATTGGGGGAAGAAGGAGACCCTGCCTGTACTCAACTATCAGGGTATGCTCAAAAATTTCGTAGCTGGAACGAAGCGCAAGAGAACACCTGAGCCTGAGAGGATGGAGGAGGATTATTACGACAGTCACGGACTTAGCAAGAGAAGACGTGATGACCATGAGCCACAGCCTGTGCGCAGAATTGCACCTGTCAAACGCAGACTGGAGAGTGATAGGAGGAGACATGATGATAGGCAGAGACACAGAGAACACAGTGAAAGGTAGCTACTTTGATGAACAATAACGAGTGGAAATTTAATGTAAATAACTCATAGCCTTCCTTACAATATTTGATGGTTGTTTTGTGCCTTACAAGATGTTTTTATTAATTCATGAAAAATAAACAATGTTTACCCTTGAAGCCTTGCGCTTTCCTGGGTCTTGTAGCTTCCTTCCTTTAAATCTAACTGTAAATCCTTCTTTGGATATGAAATAAAAATTAACGTGCCATTAAAAATAAGTATAAACAAAACAGAATTCAGTTTCTATTTCTAATTTTCTTGTTTCTAAAATGAAAATTTTGGTTACTGAAGAAAAATAATCTGGTATGTGGCCACAATCAGTAGCGAAGGGTTTGATTTTTTTAGAATGTAGATAGCTTTCCAATTTGACATTCTAATAAGACATTGAAGAGGTACTGACATTGCATTTGTTACAGACTCTACTCCAGATCTCATCGATCTGATGGTGAAGAAGAGGCATTGGAGGAAAATGAAGAGGAGAGCGAGTCGAGTGAAGAGGAAGTCATTGACTGGAGAGCTAAGATGAATGTATGTTGATAAATTTATTAATATAGTTGATAAATACCTTGACTATTAGCTGAGACGAAGTAGAGATCTATACCTACATACTGTTTGTTGTTGTTGGCTGCATCATTTTTCAACTTCATTCAAAATTGGTTCATTTAATTTCTTTCTAATTTTGCATATGGTTTTGTGATGCTAATAGACCATCTGTAGTTAAATTTATCGGTGTGCCTAAATAGGTTATGCTTCTTTCATCTAAATTCTAAAATAGTACATTGGCTCTATTTCATAAGTTTCTATCGATACAGTGCTGCAAGCATAATGTTTTTAACGATAACGTTTTTAAGGATAACTCTCCTAAATGTTCATGTTGATTCATTTAATTTTGCGTATGACTTTGTGATTTAATGTTTCAGGAATCATGAAACATAATATTTGATTCAGTTTTTATTTTAAATTTTCCTTTTGTTATTTCAGTTGCCTCGAATGAAAATGTACGCAGACGGTGAAGAGAAAAGGAAACGCAAAGAATACAAAAAGACGAAAAGTGTTCTTCTTCCCCCCGTTGAATTAAGGAATAAAAAAAATATTTTCAGTCGATTGGGGGCTGGGGGTGGAGACTCGCACAGGGACTCCCACAGAGACCCCCACAAGGAGTACAAAAAGGACAGGAGTGGAAGCACCTTCGGAACTTCACGTAAAACATCTGTCAAGTCTAGATTAGGGTGATTAAAGTAGCTAATGCAATAAATAAAACCTATCTTCTTTTTCTATAAGTCATATTGACTTGAATAAAAATCTCTAATTCTCTACCCATTTGAAAAACTGTTAGCAATTCTTGTGTTAAATAATCATTGTTATTTCATTGATGCTGGCGATTGTATTATAAGTATTATCAATTTAAACACAGCAAGGCTATTGTATAGGTAACTTTTATTCTTTTTTCTGCTGCAAACTTTACACCAATAATATTTTATGGAACTAACTGGTCGTGTAATTTAAATCTAACTGTTTTTAGTACAATCCACTAAATGATTGATTTTAAGATCAATTGCTTCATTTTTAGTTAGCTTAGTTCAAATAAGTTTTAGATTGATAATTTTTATAATTTTACAATTGAGTATTGTAGTTATTTTTTCTATTTTCACGCCTAAGATCATAACTCCATTAATTGCTTTATGAAAGTTATACTCGGTAAAAACATGAATAAAACATCATTGTACATATGTCAGCTTTCAATATTGATGTGTTTTCTTCACATGTTGTATTATTCTTCAAAAAGAATTAGTTTGTATTTAGTGTGAAGTCAGTTAACCTCTTTGGTAATTAACTGATTTATTTATTTTCAACCTGTGTGATGTTATTTGTTTAATTAATAATAACACACTAAAGGGGCTCTATCCTGAAACTGTCTGTGGTGAATGGAAGAAAAAAGGGGAGTGGCCTTGGGTTTTGAAGTGATGTAATTTAGTTAAATGAATTTTTTTTATTTAATCTTACCATGTTTTTATTTTTTTCACGCTACTTGCAGTTTTAGAGGATAGCGCTAGGGTTATGCTCTTCATTACGAGGTCTTAGATTTTGTGTTAGGTAGACTTTATGTACTATCACCTCTTCATTTTCCTCTTCCATCAGTGAGTGCAGCCACTTGTGCGTGTGTCCCTTTTCGTCACATTCCTTGGTAAGTGACTGCATTCACGGAGTAGCTTTTCTGCATCCATGAGCATTGTCACTGGAAGGTGGTAGGTGACTTTGTTCATAGAGCCCCTTTTCTTTCTGACTGCTTCTTCCAGTCCCTTGTATTTAATTTTTTTTTTACCTCTGAGACATAGAGTAATAATAACCAGATGTTAAAACCCCTCATAATATTAGAAATGAATTCATATGAAACTCGTCAAATTTTCTGTTTATGTCAAGTCTGTTCTAAAATCTTGTTCACATTTGTGTAGAATATTTAGGTGTTCTTTAATAATTTCAGTTTTACTGTTTTTCCTAAAGTAATTATACCTAACGAGTGTATAGATTTGCTCTGTAAATTATAGCCAGTTCAATCTATTGTATATAAGAATAAAAACTTTAAAATTACTCTGTGGTTTACAATTGTATGTCAACTTTTTGGATGTCCCGGACCTCCCACTCTCAAGGATGTTTTTAAAGATGACAAATGCCAAATAAACGGCCCACTCTGTTCTTACTTAGACCAACTTGGTGTTTGAAACTCCAGTAGATGCTCCATTGAAAAAAATAGTACTCAATAAACCTATTGATGTACTAAAATTACCCTTAAAATCACTAAGAACACCAAACGGTGAATGTGGTGGAAACACACGCTATAAAATATATTACAATTGTAAATATAGTCCCTAATTGGTTTATCATGTATAAATACTTTATTATTTGGGTTGTGACAATATGCATTCAAAATCAGAGATATTAAGAATATTATAGACGGAGAGAATTAAAGAGTATTGAATGATTCTACACCAGCGGTACATGGTATTTGATGCCATTTCATTTATAATATTCGTAAGGTCTAGGATTCTAAAGCATATTGTCACAACCTTTTTTTATTATATTCACATTTTTCTCTGTAAGGGCAAGGAAGATATTAAATTATATTTGGTTAGTGTCCAAAAAATTTCTAACATGGATTTATGAGAAAAATTACAAACATTTTCAATATTAATTAATATTTCTTCTTTTCCGAATATTTGTACTATTTATTAGATTTCGTACAGTAGGTACGATTGTGTAATTAAATTCTTTTTCACCTAATTAATAAATGACTAACATTCCTTGGTAAGTGACTACATTCACGGAGTAGTTTTTCTGTATCCATGAGCATTGTCACCAACGGTGGTAAGTGACTTTGTTAATGGAGCCACTTTCCTTTCTGACTGCTTCTTCTATTCCCTTGTATTTAATTTCATTTTGACTTCAGCGATATAGCCTTTGGATCCGAAGCAGACGTTAAACAACTACTAAATTAATTAATAAATGACTTTTCATGGAGTAGCTTTTCTGCATTCGTGAGCTTTGTCACTGACTGGTGGTAGGTGGCTCTGTTCAAGGAGTAGCTTCTCTGCATCCAAGAGCATTCTCACTGCTGGTGGTAGGTGGCTTTGTTCTTGGAGTAGCTTCCCTGCATCCAAGAGCTTTGTCACTGACTGGTGGTAGGTGGCTTTGTTCAAGGAGTAGCTTCTCTGCATCCAAGAGCTTTCTCACTACTGGTGGTAGGTGACTTTGTTCACGGAGTAGCTTCCCTGTCTACTTCCAATTAACGTGTAGCTATTTGTTCATTATAGAACGTCTTACTAAATAAGGAATAATTTTGACATATCAAAAAGTTTTTGTTTATGCTAGAAAAATGTTAACCAGATAGCTATCAAGAATTGATAACTAAAAATTTCCATTGATGTTTTTTTCATTACTATGATTTCAACAAGTAAATTATTAAAAATTCTATTCATAACCTCTCAAATTTATATTTCTATGAACTTCCTAATCGATAATGGTTTTGTCTATTTTCAATAGGTATATTCGGAACACAGTTTTATTTATCGGTTTCTATTTTCTGAAGAAAACAAGGGTAGGTTACCTATATTTTTAGGTTATATATATCAATTATGTATTTAGGGAAACTATAATGGTCATAATTAAGATATTAAATTTTTTTTATTAAGGAGTTATTTAGATAATAATATGTCATACTGTATACAAGATAAAAAATTAAATATTGATTACATTGAAAATGAACTTTAAAAAATATATAATTTATGCTAATTGATAAATATATTTTATTGAATAAATAAAATAGAGATTTTGTAGCACGGAAATATCTGCATTGTTGTAAATCACTATTTTTTTCCTCATAAAAGGTACCTACAAGTTAAGGATTATTCAGTTCCACATCTTCGGTCATATAAAAATATATGTATGATATTTTTATTGTTATCCATGATACCTGCAGGTAAAATGGAGACCAATACTTAAAATAAAGAGTTAAATTTTTATATACATAATAGGTATATACATACTACTTTTTCTAATATTATCGAAAATGTGTGGACCGTCCGGAACTGGACTCGGAACTTGTACCCTATAAATATGGCCTATACCTATAGTTACCTATTATCCGAGATACCTCTTCTATATATTCTACCATCTGAAATATCTCTTCTATTTATTCTACCATCCGTAATATCTTTTATATTTGTTATATTATAAGAGATATCTTTTCTATTTGTTCTATTATCTGAAGTACTTTCTATATTTATGACTCTCAAGAAAAAGAACAAAATTGTGTCTCTCATTGTTCCTCTCCGCCTATTAGGAAATTTAACACTACCTACTCTCAAATTTTTGTGTGTGTTTTGAGAGTAGGGTCATATATTTTAAGCTATTTATTCCTATATTACCATTAATTTTCGGTGGATAAATTGGGTAAATGTTGGTGGATCAGCCAAATTGTTGGTGGATATTTTCAGCTTGTTGAGAAAGTCCCTAGTCAGTAGAATTTTGTGCACCAAAGTCCAAATAGAGACTGGTATGTACTATGTTACCATCAATTTTTGGTGGCTACTGACTATGACTAAATCTCTAAATGAGGAAAATATTGATGGATCAGTCAAATATGTTGGTCAATTTTTTCAGCTTTATGAATAAGTTGGTGGGTTTTTGGGCACGAAATTGGTGGCAAACCAGATTGTATTTGGTGGTAAATTCCAGTGATATCTCGGGAGATATTCAATTTCTCAAATTAAAATATTCCTACAATGTCTGAGGATATTTAGCTATTAATTCCTATATTACCATTAATTTTTGGAGGAGAAACTGGAAAAAATGCTGGAGGACCTCAGGACTAACGTCAGTAATGATAACTCCGCCACAAGAAATAATTATAAAATTTATCGAGATTCTACCTCGACCACGTACGACAGGAGACTGAGCTCTTTTTTTTAGTCTTTTAATGATATCTGAATAAATACCCTATATTCCAGTCTGTATTTCGTGGTAAATTCCACCGACATGTCGGTGGAATTTTTTCACTTTTGAATATAATATTCTGGCAAAGTCGGTGGATTTTTAGCTATTTATTCCTATGTTACCATTAATTTTCGGTGGATAAATTGGGAAAATGTTGGTGGATCAGCAAAAATACTGGAAATTTATGGTGGATTTTTTCAGCTTTTTGAGAAGGTCAGTGGGATTTTGTGCACCAAATACAGACTGGCCTATATTCAAACCAAAATTGAAGTTTATACCCTAATTTCCCTATTCCATTTCTTAGCGCGTCTTTCAAAATATAGGTGGAGATTACAGATTAGTTACCTTCTCAGCAACCGCCACAGCTATTTTAGGCTTGTTTCCACTCCGCCTTCTATTGGCGGAGTGATATCAGATGATTTGATGGTGTACGGTGTTCTTATAAGTCTCTCTCGTGACTCCGCCGCAATATTATTTTATACGATAAATATTGCCTGTGCTATATACGTTTATTATGTGTATGGTATAAATAAATAATTGATAATGTTGATATGAACACATTTAATAGGTTATTAATAACTATTTTATCAAGTTCCGATGTTCTTTTGATAATTATTTTCGTTAAAAAGAATTGTAAGAATTCCTTGATGAAATGTTACATAATTTATTGTTATATCTAACTAAGTTAAGGATCAATAACTGAAGTATGCTAATTGTTTTATATCTTTTATATTTTCCAATTATTATAATGACTTTCATAAATTGCATAATTTATTGGAAAATTACATGTGTTAGGTAGATCAATATATGTATTATAAACTTTTATAAATGAGAAATTAATTTTTCTTTTAGAAATACGATACAATTACCTCTTATGATTAAAGATTAATTAAACTATGTTATTTCATCATTAAATAATGAGCAATAATCTGCATACCTTTTAGATATTGTGAATAAATCGAAAAATAATAATTATGTACGTTAGTTAGTACTAAGTTAACAAAACAAAAGAAAACTAGTTATTGGCAAACAATGACTAGAACAAATAATATAATAAATAATATATGATTAAATGTAAGTCCTCTGAGAATAGTAACTCCTTTTCTACTTTGCTAATTGAGTTCAATTATTTAGTTACTCACAATCATCGCAATAGTAATTATTACTATAATCGAAATCTGGTACCAAGCATCTGGGGCAAACCCAGTGAGGGCAATCTTTGGTCTCACAACCAACCCATTTAGATTTATTTGCTCTAGATTCATCATTAAAGTCAACAGTACAGAGAAAGCAATTGTTGTCTTCTTCAGATCTTAAATGTGGTTGAGAAACATTCCTCCTTTTCGATTGTCGCGTCCCTCGAATACTATTTTGATTGTCATTTCGAGTCCTTGTTTGTACCTGTACTTCTTCTTGTGGTAGTTCCATTTCTTCTGCCGTGTGTTGCACTGGTTCACGTTCAGTATCGTTTTCCTGTTGTGGCTGAACCCTCATCCTACCACGCCCTGCTCCTCTACCTCGTCTCTGCTGGTTTCTTCCTCTTTGAACTAATCTTTCTTCTCTTCTAGCTGTTCTGGCATCGATCTCTACCTGTTGATTGACCAAATCATCAAACACCTCCTGTGAAGTCATAACTCTCGCTTTTGATTTTGTCCTAAGGGGTCTTTTCCTGCCAACAGGAATTGCTTCGTCAGGAGGATAAAAAATTTCTGCCAAATCCGGAGTAATTAGTCCAGTGGTGACTAGAGGATTGGAGGCAACTGTATTCCTCATAATTGGTGCATCTTTTTCTGGTGTCACTTGTGTTCCAACATCCTTATGCGTTTCTATTAACACAATTGATCCATCAGAAGCATCAGATGGAGGAACGATCGAATTTTTTGTACTAATCTTAATTCGAATAGGAGAATGCAGGGTTGGGATGATTTGTGCTTCAGAATTAACAGCACTAAACAAACTCGGAGTCTCTGACAAATTCAATCTCAGATCGGGCAACGGGTAGCTTATATCTAAATTAAAGTCCAACACCTGATCACTCAAATTGTAAGGCAATGCTGCTCCTAACATTAAATCTTCAGGTGGATTGATAGTTCCAGTAGACACTGGAGGAGGTGAGGAATGTAGTACTGGAATTATCTCATCATTTTCGTTCAAAATGATAATTCCACTTACAGAATCATTTGGCTGATCGTTGCCAGGGACATCATCACTCCTATTTCCTGAGTCCACTATTGTTTCTTCTTGTGTTTCTGGAGGAATAGAAAGGTCCACATTTTCATTAGGGATAAGTTTGTTACGACAAAGCTGAGTTTTGTCGATAGCATTTGGATTAAAAGGGTGGATCCCACACTTTCTAAACCCAGCTTTGATGTTTGACATCGTCATTGAAGCTTCAAACGGTTGCTTCAGCATTCTCGCGATGTTGCTTTTTGTAACCCACAAATCTCCTCTGAGTGCTTGACCGAGCTTTACAAGTTTTGATAGCTGCACTTTGAATGACTTGTAAACAGCTACATCCAAAGGTTGGCAGAGGTGAGTGGTATGAGGAGCTAATGCTAACAGGATAACATTGTTATCTCTAGCTGCTTTGATAACCTCTGGGGAACAATGTGAGGAATGACCATCGACCAGAAGAAGAACACTGCGCTCTGGTGTGGGTCGAGCATGAGGAATGAATAATTTTGTGAACCATTTAACAAATAACTCGCTATCCATAAAACCAGTTTGCTGCTTGCCGTACAAAGCTCCGTCGGGTCCCCCACTAGTGTAATTTCCTCCTGGAAATGCTGCCTTGTAAATTACAAAGGGAGGAATTGCATGTCCTGCTGCAGAAATACAACAATGGATCGTTACATGTTCTGAAGAAGCCACTTGCCGTGAATGTGATGTTCTGAACCTCCGAGGAACAACAACTTTTTGTGAACTCTTATTCAGATCTACAATAGTTTCATCGCAATTAAATACATCTTGCGGACGATTGGAGAAATTGCCCTCTGTAAGAATGGTATTAAGAATTTGGAAATAGTTCCTCAAATTATCCACAATTGAAAATAGAGCACGTCCACGATCGAGACTATCTGGTTTCCGAAGTTTTACACAGTCAGGATGTCGTGACTTAAATCCCAGCCACCAGGTATAACACGGACCATTCTCACCGAATTTATTTCTTCCTTCTTTTCTATCTATGCACCATGCATAAGTCATAATTTGACTCACAGTGAGAGGAAAGGCCCGGAATGCCATGTACTCAATGTAAGAGCAGAGCGCTTCTTCATGTTCTTTGGACAAAATAGTTCCACTTCCACCTCCTTTGCAATCATCTTTAACTTTCTTTTCCAATCTATCAGTTATTGTTTTACGAGGTATTTTGTATTTCTTTGAAGCCTCTGTGGGGTTCAATTCTTTCGAACGTACATCTTGAAGAGCCAATTCCATGTCATCTTGACTCCAGAGCCTCTTCTTTTCACCTTTTCGATGACTCATTGTGCATCTATACAGATAAAGTTTCATGAATGATCAATTATAATTTTGATATTGTAAAACATTTTATAGAGCAAGGCAATAAGAAATTAGAGAATAAATCATTGTGTAATGAGAATAAATACTCTATTCGATAAATAATTAAACTGTGATTTATTAGATCGATGTTATGTAGAACATTTCGATATTTAATGGATAACATTTCGTATTATATTGCATAACTTGAATAAAATGTTTTGTTAATATAGAGAACTCGTTAATATTTATAATATTAAATCCTTTCTAATACAGAATTATATGCGATAGTTATTTAATCGGCAAAAAAGAACTATTTAAATGAAAAATTACCATCTCAATAATATACAACCATACTCCGCCATATTTTCTCTATCGCTAACCATACTCCGCCATTCCGGTTGGCGGTTTAATAATTAAAGAACAAGATATCTTACAGTGATGAGACAAAAACACTCTCTTACCTTATGTATTCAATCACCAATAACAACTAACAGTTCTCCGCCAAATAGACTAAATAAAAAACAATTACGCATCGCGTGAGTCAGTTTGGATAGGTTTGTTGTCCGCGCGAGGTGTTCTTGAGGAGTAGCTGACAGTTCGATTAGCAAATCTGCTTGAAATGTTTATATTCAATTGTTTTATGTGTAGAAATGATTATTAATCTTTAGTTGAATTGCTAATTGAAATATTTTTATGCCTCTGGATGTTGTACAATACATAAATGATTTATAAATCTAATTTCAAATTGAAATTGGCGATGTTACAATGAGGCGGAGTTACCATTACTGACGTTAGACAAATTGATTTGATGAAAAATGTCCAGACTGCACTCTGCAGAATATGGATAATAATAATGGAACATTTTTCCAAGACTCTCTGCAGGAGATTTTGATTGAATTTTTAGAAATTGGAGATCTCTCATCTCTGCGGGAGATCTTGAATTAATTCCTATATTACCATTAATTTAGCTGCGGGAGATTCTGAATCTGCTACTGAGAGTCGAAGAGTAACGATCTCTCAAATTAAAATCTCTGTGGGAAAGGGACACATTCTGCAGACTGGAAAAATGTTGGCAGCTATTTCTCAGATTTTTTAAAAAGTCAGAGGAAGGAGTTCAGTGCACCAAATACAAACTGGGTGGCAAATACAGTCTACAGACTGGAACCGACGAATAGAACTGCGGGGCCAGACTGTATTTTACGGTAAATTCCCAGTCTGCAGAATATGGGAGATATTTGGGATATTCTCTCCGAACAATTTTGAATTTATTCCTATATTTACATTAATCTTACAACGAACACTTCTGAATTAATCCCTATATTCCAGGTAAAATAGTATGTCTAATGAACTCTCCATTTGTCTCTCCAGCTCTCTACAAAATTCACCAAATTTCTCTCCAAAATGATCAAAGTATCATAAATTCTCTCCAAAATAACATTGTAGCATAGGGGAAAATTAGATATTTCTCGGGATTCTCGCCATTTGCAATTGGAGGGCTCAAAATTACTGTCATAAACTCGCCATTAAAATGGCGAGTTTGGACATGCTCTATTACCTGGCCTATATTTACATTAATTTTGCTACAAACAGTAACAGAAAAAGAGATCTCTATGAACACAATACCAGTTTCTGCTGACTGGGTAAATTCCACCGACTTGTCGGTGGAATTTTTCTCTATTGAAAATGATATTCTGACAAAGTCGGTGGATTTTTAGCTAATTATTCCTATGTTACCATTAATTTTCGGTGGAAAAATGGGTAAAATGCCAGACTGCAGCCAGTCTGCAGAATATGGGAGATATTTGGGATATTCTCTCCGAACAATTTTGAATTTATTCCTATATTTACATTAATTTTACAACGAACACTTCTGAATTAATCCCTATATTTACATTAATTTTGCTACAAACAGAAAAAGAGATCTCTACGAACACAATACCAGTTTCTGCAGACTGGGACTGCAGCAACTGATAAACTGTTCTCCAAGAAATCCTCTATTTTGACTTCTGTTCTCAGTAAAATACATGTAAATATAGGAGGAAATTAAGAATTGTTCGCACAGAAAATGTTAAAAATGTCCCACATTCTGCAGACTGGGTAAAATGTTGGTGGATTACCATAATTATTGGTGGATTTATGGTGGATTTTTTCAGCTTTTTCAAAAAGTCAGTGAAATTTTGTGCACCAAATACAGACTGGCTGCGGAGGAGTCCCAGTCTGCAGAATGAGTCTTCTCCCACAGAGATTTTAATTTGAGAGACAGTTACTCTCTGACTCTCAGTAGCAGATTCAGAATCTCCCGCAGCTAAATTAATGGTAACATAGGAATTAATTCAAGATCTCCCGCAGAGATCTCAAATTTCTAAAAATTCAATCAAAAACTCCCGCAGAGAGTCTTGGAAAAATGTTCCATATTCTGCAGACTGGGCGAAGTCCTCAGTCTGCATAAGCCAGTCTGTATTTTATGGTAAATTCCACTGATATGTCGGTGGAATTTTTTCCCCTTTGAAAATAATATTGTGGCAAAGTTGATGATTTTTTTGCTATTTAATATTTAGTATTTATTAATTATTCCTATGTTACCCAGTCTGTATTTGGTGCACAAAATTCCACTGACTTATTCAAAAAGCTGAAAAAATGAAAATCCACCATAAATTTTCAGTAATTTTAAATTTGGCTGTTCGGCTGTTCCACCAACATTTTCTCATTTTATCCACCGAAAATTAATGGTAATATAGGAATAAATAGCTGAAAATCCACCGACTCTGCTGGTCGGCTGGTCCGCTGGAATATTATCTTCGAAGAGTAAAAATTCCACCTACATGTTGGTGGAATTTACCATGAAATACAGACTGGTATGTTACCATTAATTTTTGGTGGATATTATAAGGAAAATGTTGGTGGTTGCGCTATCGATTGATATCCGCGATAACATGTGCCAATTTGATGTACAAACTAAAATAATCATACAATTCGAAATTGATCGATGGTTGCCAGTCTGTATTTGGTGCACAAAATTCCACTGACTTTTTGAAAAAGCTGAAAAAATCCACCATAAATTTCCAGTATATAATTTGGCTGATCCACCAACATTTTACCCATTTATCCATCAAAAATTAATGGTAACATAGGAATAAATAGCTAAAAATCCACTGACTTTGCCAGAATATTATTTTGAAGGGCAAAAAGTTCCACCGACATGTCGGTGGAATTTACCACGAGATACAGACAGGGATGGTTGCGCTATCGATTGATATCTGCGATAAAATGTGACAATTTTTATCATTTTTGTGTACAAATTAAAAAAATCATAT
Organism: Caprella mutica; assembly: GCA_947561585.1. Taxonomy (NCBI): domain Eukaryota; kingdom Metazoa; phylum Arthropoda; class Malacostraca; order Amphipoda; family Caprellidae; genus Caprella; species Caprella mutica. The sequence goes on along the minus strand of CANNZV010002309.1, from coordinate 493 downwards.
TCGAATGCGCAGAAATCGATCAATGGTTGCGCTATCGATTGATATCCGCGATAAAATGTGCCAATTTGAAGTACATCGATCGATGGCTGCCGCTGCGCAAACTATTGATCAATAGATTGCGCAGCGAAATCTGTCGATATCGCAGATCACTCAAACGCGCGTGACATCTTCAATTGTTCCCTAATTACAAGGTTGTAAGATGCATAATCAATAGATATTTCTAAGGGGAATTTGTTTCCAGTCTGCTAAATATGGAAGATATTTGGGATATTTGAGTCAATTTTTACTGTGAACAGAATGGGATATCTCTATGAAGTATTAACAATTTACCAGTTTCTGTAATCAGGCTTAATTTTGCTGAAGAAGTTCCGATATGATTCTTGGAGGTGTTTGTAAGTAGGAAAAACTTCAACTAGGATTTAGGAGAGAAAAATCTATGCTCTTTAACCAGTCTGCAGAAACTGGTAAAGTGCTCGTAGAGAATAGACATCTT
>CANNZV010002308.1:0-104266 GCA_947561585.1 Caprella mutica | reverse complement strand
GACTCTTTTCTCTGATAGTACATTATCACAGTGACTCTTTTCTCTGATAGTACATCAGCACAGTGACTCTTTTCTCTGATAGTACATCATCACAGTGACTCTTTCTCTGATAGTACATCATCACAGTGACTCTTTTCTCTGATAGTGCATCATCACAGTGACTTTTTTCTTTGATAGTACATCATCACAGTGACTCTCTTCTTTGATAGTACATCTCCACAGTGACTCTTTTCTCTAATAGTACATCATCACAGTGACTCTTTTCTCTGATAGTACATCATTACAGTGACTCTTTTCTCTGATAGTACATCATCACAGTGCTGTTTTCTGTGATAGTACATCATCACAGTGACTCTGTTCTCTGATAGTACATCATCACAGTGACTCTTTTCTCTGATAGTACATCAACACAGTGACTCTTTTCTCTGATAGTACATCATCACAGTGACTCTTTTCTCTGATAGTTCATCATCACAGTGACTCTTTCTCTGATAGTACATCATCACTCTGGCTCTTTCCTCTGATAGTACATCATCACAGTGACTCTTTTCTCTGATAGTACATCATCACAGTGACTCTTTTCTCTGATAGTACATCATCACAGTGACTCTTTTCTCTGATAGTACATCATCACAGTGGCTGTTTTCTGTGATAGTACATCATCACAGTGACTCTGTTCTCTGATAGTACATCATCACAGTGACTTCTTTCTCTGATAGTACATCAACACAGTGACTCTTTTCTCTGATAGTACATCATCACAGTGACTCTTTTCTCTGATAGTGCATCATCACAGTGACTCTTTTCTCTGATAGTACATCATCACACTGGCTCTTTTCTCTGATAGTACATCATCACAGTGACTCTTTTCTCTGATAGTACATCATCACAGGGACTCTTTTCTCTGATAGTACATCATCACAGTGGCTGTTCTCTGTGATAGTACATCATCACAATGACTCTGTTCTCTGATAGTACATCATCACAGTGGCTCTTTTCTCTGATAGTATATCATCACAGTGGCTCTTTTCTCTGACAGTACATCATCACAGTGACTCTTTTCTCTGATAGTACATCATCACAGTGACTCTTTTCTCTGATAGTACATCATCACAGTGACTCTGTTCTCTGATAGTACATCATCACAGTGACTCTTTTCTCTGATAGCACATCAACACAGTGACTCTTTTCTCTGATAGTACATCATCACAGTGACTCTTTTCTCTGATAGTGCATCATCACAGTGACTCTTTTCTCTGATAGTACATCATCACACTGGCTCTTTTCTCTGATAGTACATCATCCCAGTGACTCTTTTCTCTGATAGTACATCATCACAGTGACTCTTTTCTCTGATAGTACATCAACACAGTTACTCTTTTTCTGATAGTACATCATCACAGTGACTCTTTTCTCTGATAGTACATCATCACAGTGACTCTTTTCTCTGATAGTACATCATCACAGTGACTCTTTTCTCTGATAGTACATCATCACAGTGACTCTTTTCTCTGATAGTACATCATCACAGTGACTCTTTTCTCTGATAGTACATCATCACAGTGACTCTTTTCTCTGATAGTGCATCATCACAGTGACTCTTTTCTCTGATAGTACATCATCACAGTGACTCTTTTCTCTGATAGTACATCATCACAGTGACTCTTTTCTCTGATAGTGCATCATCACAGTGACTCTTTTCTCTGATAGTACATCATCACAGTGACTCTTTTCTCTGATAGTACATCAACACAGTGACTCTTTTCTCTGATAGTACATCATCACAGTGACTCTTTTCTCTGATAGTGCATCATCACAGTGACTCTTTTCTCTGATAGTACATTATCACAATGACTCTTTTCTCTGATAGTGCATCATCACAGTGACTCTTTTCTCTGATAGTACATCATCACAGTGACTCTTTTCTCTGATAGTACATCATCACAGTGACTCTTTTCTCTGATAGTGCATCATCACAGTGACTCTTTTCTCTGATAGTACATCATCACAGTGACTCTTTTCTCTGATAGTACATCATCACAGTGACTCTTTTCTCTGATAGTATATCATCACAGTGACTCTTTTCTCTGATAGTACATCATCACAGTGACTCTTTCCTCTGATAGTACATCATCACAGTGACTCTTTTCTCTGACAGTACATCATCACTGTGACTATTTTCTCTGCTAGTACATTAACACAGTGACTCTTTTCTCTGATAGTACATCATCACAGTGACTCTTTTCTCTGATAGTACATCATCACAGTGACTCTTTTCTCTGATAGTGCATCATCACAGTGACTCTTTTCTCTGATAGTACATCATCACAGTGACTCTTTTCTCTGATAGTACATTATCACAGTGACTCTTTTCTCTGATAGTACATCAGCACAGTGACTCTTTTCTCTGATAGTACATCATCACAGTGACTCTTTTCTCTGATAGTACATCATCACAGTGACTCTTTTCTCTGATAGTGCATCATCACAGTGACTCTTTTCTTTGATAGTACATCATCACAGTGACTCTCTTCTTTGATAGTACATCTCCACAGTGACTCTTTTCTCTAATAGTACATCATCACAGTGACTCTTTTCTCTGATAGTACATCATTACAGTGACTCTTTTCTCTGATAGTACATCATCACAGTGGCTGTTTTCTGTGATAGTACATCATCACAGTGACTCTGTTCTCTGATAGTACATCATCACAGTGACTCTTTTCTCTGATAGTACATCAACACAGTGACTCTTTTCTCTGATAGTACATCATCACAGTGACTCTTTTCTCTGATAGTTCATCATCACAGTGACTCTTTTCTCTGATAGTACATCATCACTCTGGCTCTTTCCTCTGATAGTACATCATCACAGTGACTCTTTTCTCTGATAGTACATCATCACAGTGACTCTTTTCTCTGATAGTACATCATCACAGTGACTCTTTTCTCTGATAGTACATCATCACAGTGGCTGTTTTCTGTGATAGTACATCATCACAGTGACTCTTTTCTCTGATAGTACATCATCACAGTGACTCTTTTCTCTGATAGTACATCATCACAGTGACTCTGTTCTCTGATAGTACATCATCACAGTGACTCTTTTCTCTGATAGCACATCAACACAGTGACTCTTTTCTCTGATAGTACATCATCACAGTGACTCTTTTCTCTGATAGTGCATCATCACAGTGACTCTTTTCTCTGATAGTACATCATCACACTGGCTCTTTTCTCTGATAGTACATCATCCCAGTGACTCTTTTCTCTGATAGTACATCATCACAGTGACTCTTTTCTCTGATAGTACATCAACACAGTTACTCTTTTTTCTGATAGTACATCATCACAGTGACTCTTTTCTCTGATAGTACATCATCACAGTGACTCTTTTCTCTGATAGTACATCATCACAGTGACTCTTTTCTCTGATAGTACATCATCACAGTGACTCTTTTCTCTGATAGTACATCATCACAGTGACTCTTTTCTCTGATAGTACATCATCATAGTGACTCTCTTCTCTGATAGTACATCACCACAGTGACTCTCTTCTCTGATAGTACATCATCACAGTGACTCTTTTCTCTGATAGTATATCATCACAGTGGCTCTTTTCTCTGACAGTACATCATCACAGTGACTCTTTTCTCTGATAGCACATCATCACAGTGACTCTTTTCTCTGATAGTACATCATCACAGTGACTCTGTTCTCTGATAGTACATCATCACAGTGACTCTTTTCTCTGATAGCACATCAACACAGTGACTCTTTTCTCTGATAGTACATCATCACAGTGACTCTTTTCTCTGATAGTGCATCATCACAGTGACTCTTTTCTCTGATAGTACATCATCACACTGGCTCTTTTCTCTGATAGTACATCATCACAGTGACTCTTTTCTCTGATAGTACATCATCACAGTGACTCTTTTCTCTGATAGTACATCATCACAGTGACTCTTTTCTCTGATAGTACATCATCACAGTGACTCTTTTCTCTGATAGTACATCATCACAGTGACTCTTTTCTCTGATAGTGCATCATCACAGTGACTCTTTTCTCTGATAGTACATCATCACAGTGACTCTTTTCTCTGATAGTACATCATCACAGTGACTCTTTTCTCTGATAGTACATCATCACAGTGACTCTCATCCCTATTAGTAATCACTGATTAGAACATTGCCTCATTGCATTATTAGTTCCTTATTTGCTGTTCCATTGAATAAATTACTGGGTAAAATTAATTAATTCATGAATTGTTAGAAAACTTCCAAAGTATGAATATTGCAATGATGGTAAAACTCTGCATAATTTTATCTTAATTAGCATGATGATAATCAATCATAGAGCTAAATTTGGGCCGGGTAATTTAATTAAAATTTCAAAGATTTTGCCTATTATTTTAGTTATAGATAAGTTCTTCTGAACTAAAATGATAACCTAATTTAATTTGAACTTACATTTGTTCAAAAATATAATATTCGAAGATAATATTTTCATGTTTAATATTATATTCGAAGATAATATTTCATGTATAATATAATATTCAAATATAATATTTTCCATTTGATTTTTTAATATGTAATGCATTAAAATAAGTGTCGAATATGCCTAACTGGTGAATGTAATATATACTTTCTATTTAATTTACATATTTAGTGGACAGTCAGCATCACAAAATTAATGTTTCAAGAGTGAGAATTTTACAATCTGAACCGCTCTTCTGACTTAAAACTTCATTTCGGTTTGAAACCACAAACGAGAAAATGAGTTTCACGAGCTCTCTTTAACATTCGAATTACTACAATTAAAGTTTTATAGTAGTGTAGGTTTCTTTTTTACCTTAAATCACATAATATTGACTAGTTAGAGTAGTTAGAGTGATAAAATTACCTAAATTATATCTGATTTACCTCAAAAAGCTTCTGTTAGTATTATACTGCTAAGATAACATATTGCTACTGTTAATTATTATATCCTTTAAAAACTCCTTAAAAAGATCTCTATCCTTTAACCTAGAGTTTAAATAAATTCTCGTGACTAGTAATGTTCTTGTGTATGTATTTTATATGTTCGCATCTATTTATATTTCTATCATCGAAATACTTTTCTGTACAAAATTATTAAATTAAATGCTTTAAAGACTGATTCACTGTTTATTGATATGTAGATTTTCGTTTCTTATTACTAAGGTAGTGACAATATGCTTTTAAAATCATAGATCCCGAAAATATAATAGACGGAGAGAATTAAACAGAACTGAATCGTTCTACTGCATTCGATACCATTTTGGTTCGTTTCCTCTACGATATTCTTGGCATCTTTGATTTAAAAGCATATTGACAACTGTACTCATTGCAAATACCTTACCTCCTTTAGGCATAGAATCTCAGTTCAGTGACAGTTATTTGTCAAGGATTACCTTCTCCCAAGCACTCCGTCAGACTCATCTGCTCAGCTAACTTCACTCATCAAACTAATCCTCTTTGGAGAAAAACAAACAGTTACTCTTGTTCGTCACCTGGTTATCATGCAAGATATATATCATCATCTTTTTATATCATGCAAAATATATATCATCATCTTTTTATATCATGCAAAATATATATCATCATCTTTTTATATCTTGCAAAATATATATCATCTCTTTATATCATGCAAAAAATATATCATCTTTTTATATCATGCAAAATATATATCATCATCTTTTTATATCATGCAAAAAATGTATCATCATCTTTTTATATCATGCAAAATATATATCCTCATCTTTTTATATCATGCAAGATATATATCATCATCTTTTTATATCATGCAAAATATATATCATAATCTTTTTATATCATGCAAAAAATATATCATCATCTTTTTATATCATGCAAAAAATATGTCATCTTTTTATATCATGCAAAAAATTATCATCTTTTTATATCATGCAAAATATATATCATCATCTTTTTATATCATGCAAAATATATATCATAATCTTTTTATATCATGCAAAATATATCATCATCTTTTTATATCTTGCAAAATATATATCATCATCTTTTTATATCATGCAAAAAATATATCATCATCTTTTTATATCATGCAAAAAATATATCATCATCTTTATTTATCATGCAAAATATATATCATCATCTTTTTATATCATGCAAAAAATTATCATCTTTTTATATCATGCAAAATATATATCATCATCTTTTTATATCATGCAAAATATATATCATAATCTTTTTATATCATGCAAAAAATATATCATCATCTTTTTATATCATGCAAAAAATATGTCATCTTTATATATCATGCAAAAAATTATCATCTTTTTATATCATGCAAAAAATATATCATCTTTTTATATCATGCAAAATATATATCATCATCTTTTTATATCATGCAAAATATATATCATCATCTTCTTATATCATGCAAAATATATCATCATCTTTTTATATCTTGCAAAATATATATCATCATCTTTTTATATCATGCAAAATATATATCATAATCTTTTTATATCATGCAAAATATATATCATCATCTTTATTTATCAGTCAAAATATATATCATCATCTTTTTATATCATGCAAAATATATATCATCATCTTTTTATATCATGCAAAATATATCATCATCTTTTTATATCATGCAAAATATATCATCATCTTTTTATATCTTGCAAAATATATATCATCATCTTTTTATATCATGCAAAATATATATCATAATCTTTTTATATCATGCAAAATATATATCATCATCTTTTTATATCATGCAAAATATATATCATCATCTTTTTATATCATGCAAAATATATATCATCCTCTTTTCATATCATGCAAAATATATATCATCCTCTTTTTATATCATGCAAAATATATATCATCATCTATTTATATCTTGCAAAATATATATCATCATCTTTTTATATCATGCAAGATATATATCATCATCTTTTTATATCATGCAAAATACTTATCATCATCTTTTTATATCATGAAAAATATATCATCATCTTTTTATATCATGCAAAAAATATATCATCATCTTTTTATATCATGCAAAAAATATATCATCATCTTTTTATATCATGCAAAATATATATCATCATCTTTTTATATCATGAAAAATATATCATCATCTTTTTATATCATGCAAGATATATATCATCATCTTTTTATATCATGCAAAATATATATCATCATCTTTTTATATCATGCAAAATATATATCATTATCTTTTTATATCATGCAAAAAATATATCATCATCTTTTTATATCATGCAAAAAAAATATCATCATCTTTTTATATCATGCAAAAAATATATCATCATCTTTTTATATCATGCAAAAAATATGTCATCTTTTTATATCATGCAAAAAATATATCATCTTTTTATATCATGCAAAATATATATCATCATTTTTTTATATCATGCAAAATATATATCATCATCTTCTTATATCATGCAAAATATATCATCATCTTTTTATATCTTGCAAAATATATATCATCATCTTTTTATATCATGCAAAATATATATCATAATCTTTTTATATCATGCAAAATATATATCATCATCTTTTTATATCATGCAAAATATATATCATCATCTTTTTATATCATGCAAAATATATATCATCCTCTTTTCATATCATGCAAAATATATATCATCCTCTTTATATATCATGCAAAATATATATCATCATCTATTTATATCTTGCAAAATATATATCATCATCTTTTTATATCATGCAAGATATATATCATCATCTTTTTATATCATGCAAAATACTTATCATCATCTTTTTATATCATGAAAAATATATCATCATCTTTTTATATCATGCAAAAAATATATCATCATCTTTTTATATCATGCAAAAAATATATCATCATCTTTTTATATCATGCAAAATATATATCATCATCTTTTTATATCATGAAAAATATATCATCATCTTTTTATATCATGCAAGATATATATCATCATCTTTTTATATCATGCAAAATATATATCATCATCTTTTTATATCATGCAAAATATATATCATTATCTTTTTATATCATGCAAAAAATATATCATCATCTTTTTATATCATGCAAAAAATATATCATCATCTTTTTATATCATGCAAAAAATATATCATCATCTTTTTATATCATGCAAAATATATATCATCATCTTTTTATATCATGCAAAATACTTATCATCATCTTTTTGTATCATGCAAAATATATATCATCATCTTTATTCATCATGCAAAATATATATCATCCTCTTTTTATATCATGCAAAATATATATCATCATCTTTTTATATCATGCAAAATATATATCATCATCTTTTTATATCATGCAAAAAATATATCATCATCTTTTTATATCATGCAAAATATATATCATCATATTTTTATATCATGCAAAATATATATCATCATCTTTTTGTATCATGCAAAATATATATCATCATCTTTATTTATCATGCAAAATATATATCATCCTCTTTTTATATCATGCAAAATATATATCATCATCTTTTTATATCATGCAAAATATATATCATCATCTTTTTATATCATGCAAAATATATATCATCATCTTTTTATATCATGCAAAATATATATCATCATCTTTTTATATCATGCAAAATATATATCATCATCTTTTTATATCATGCAAAATATATATCATCATCTTTTTATATCTTGCAAAATATATATCATCATCTTCTTATATCTTGCAAAATATATATCATCATCTTTTTATATCATGCAAAATATATATCATCATCTTTTTATATCTTGCAAAATATATATCATCATCTTTTTATATCATGCAAAATATATATCATCATCTTTATTTATCATGCAAAATATATATCATCCTCTTTTTATATCATGCAAAATATATATCATCATCTTTTTATATCATGCAAAAAATATATCATCATCTTTTTATATCTTGCAAAATTCTAAAACAAGGTATTAAGCAAATCCCTATTTTTCCCATCGATAAAACCTATTTTCACGGTTATTTAGTGTGTATTTTTGAGGTCTCCGTTTGTTTCATTGTTTTGTAATTTAAATATTCTGCTGAGATAGTTGACATTACTTTGAATAATATAAATATTGTATAGTAAATATCAAGGAAATATGAATCTTTACTTAATTTAAGAACAAATTATATACTTAATAATATTTTTAGCTTATATATAGATAATACAAGTAATTTAGTCTTTTGGATCTTTTCCATTTGATGACCGCCACCAAATTTAATATAATTTTCTTTATGTATTTTTTTCCATAGAGTCCAAAATCATAACCGTTTTTTGTAGAAACTAATACTTTTTGAGATATGAGGGATTAAAGCTATTTATTTCGTATGTATTACTGAAGGATTGAGAACTTTGAAAAAACTCGTGTTTTCATTGAAATTACTTAAAGATTATATATTTTTTACATGAAACTGTAGTGTAATTTGTTGTATCCGCTAGTTTGTTGTACTGCACACTTCATGATTGATTAGTGACCTGGCAGGGGGGCTCGGGAGGCTGCACGGCCCCTGAAATACATATATCGAATATTTCCAGTTGATATTTTCCATTTATTACTTCAATGCTGATATATGTGTAATGGGGGACGTGCCCCCATACTCCCCTGCCAGGTCAATAATCAATCATGAAGTGTGCAGTACAACAAACTTGCAGATACAACAAACTACATTACGGCTATTGTTTGGCCACAAAGCGTGAAACACGAATTTTTTCAAAGTTCTCAATCTTTCAGTAATACATAGGGAATAAATAACTTCAAACTCTCATATCTCAAAAACTATTAGTTTCTACAAAAAACTGTTTTGATTTTCGTATTCTATGAACAAAATTACATAAGAAAGAATTAATTCTAATAAAGTTTGGTGGGGGTCATCAAATTGGAAAGATGCGGTCAATTTGTTTCATATAAACTGAAATAATATAATTCCGTCTTAGTTTCTTTTTGTCCTTTTCGTAACCTTGACCTTTGACCTGATCGCTCCTACCTAAAATATAACCAAATGGTTCCTGGATAATGACCAATCGTCCCACCAAATTTCAGGCAATTTGGTAGAATACTTTTGAGTTATGCGAATAACAAGATGACAAATAAATAAATAAATGCTGCCTAAAATATAACCTTCCGCAATTTGCAAAATAAAATAGAAATAAGTGTACTACTTTTTAATCATAAATTTATGCCTAAGTAATTAATCAATATACGTTAGTTTTCATTGTAAATTCAGTTAAACATTACTTCGTAAATAGCAATGTAAAGTTGTTCTCCGCTTGTTCAGATCGTTTGTCACAGTACCTATCTAGGTACGGTTTGTTTTCTTGCCCATGTTTTGATACCTAAACTCATCATTCTGAATGGCGATAGGCAGACTTGTCGTTCACGAAATTTTGTTTACTCTGCCACCATCACAGCATCGAGGAAATATTCCAAGCTTCTCCTAAATTATAAATGAACTCTCTTCCTACCGCAATCGACGGAGAGTTGTTTCCTGGAAAGCTACCAATACCTACCTATAACGCACAAGAAAAGGCCTTTGAAAGAAACTGTACTTCCTCAAGCTGAGAGTGACTGTATCTTCGTTTTCCCTGAGTGATGTTTCATCTTTCAAAGGTAATGAATTGCATGTCACAGCTAGCCATTGTTTGCAGCCCTAGCCAGTTTTCCTGTAATAAACTCGATACTCCATTGTGGAGAGCCTGTGAAATATGACCAGTGAGCACATACTCAGATTGTTCTTCATAAATAACCTCAGTTCTCTTCTTTTCCTAAGTATCACTTCAATTAAATAATTTCCTTAGTGGGAGATGATTTCATTAGAATCCTTCACACCTTCTTGCTAAATGAGACGTACGTGTTGTGATTGAAAATGATATTTCCTCTTGCAATGAATTGCCTCAGCGTCCGCTGACGACCACTTAGCTAAGCAATCATTCATTTCAAATGGCGACGCTCTCAGAAATCATTTCAATGGCCTTAAATTAAAAATATCGGACTGAGTAGGTAGGTATGTGTGAGCCGATATTACTGTTGCCAATGTAAGCTTTAGGTCACGGTGTGAATTCTGGCACCTTCAAATTACTGCAAGAAGACTCTTTGTGTGCAAAGGAATTGGAAGCACTCGCAATAGAAGTCCTCGTCCATTCACAGAAACAATCGAGTCGCATCTGTTGCACTATAATCCATGCTTTAAGTTTCTGTTAACTGCTCAATACCCTAAATCCCGGCGCAATCTCCCTTTCGTTTTGGTTGCCATCAAATACGCGCCAATAACTGCATGCTCGAGTGCCATCTAGCGGACAAAAGGCGGATCACAGGTCTGATCTCTTTCCCATTTGCTCTAAAAGCCTTTCCATTCCACTACCATGGCAATTGTTTCTACTTCAGAAATCTTTGCATCTTAACAACTAGGCTCAAAAATACATTTTTTTTCAATTTACAAATCGCTGACAATTTCAATCTATGCAATCTTATAATTCAGAAATAAACTGAAATTATCATTGCAGTAATTTAATCATGTATTTAATTATGTTCTTTCTGTCAGACGAACAAATTCTTTATCAATTTATTACTCTCAATATTGTTAATGGATAGATTTAATATATTCACTATTTCCTGAAGAATTGTTTGTATGAATAAAAGATTCTCTCTATTGTTTAAAATATCTTTTTAATGAACGATCTCCTCTTTTTCTTTGGATTTGAAAATAAAAAGACACGTGACTATTTAATTAGCTTGGAAAAACTATTCAGGTGTCTCTAATTGTCTCTATGACAGGGGTCTCTAATTGTCTCTATGACAGGTGTCTCTAATTGTCTCTATGACAGGTGTCTCTAACTATCTCTATGACAGGTGTCTCTAATTGTCTCTATGACAGGTGTCTCTAATTGTCTCTATGACAGGTGTCTCTAATTGTCTCTATGACAGGTGTCTCTTATTGTCTCTATGACAGGTGTCTCTAATTGTCTCTATGACAGGTGTCTCTAATTGTCTCTATGACAGGTGTCTCTAATTGTCTCTATGACAGGTTTCTCTTATTGTCTCTATGTCAGAAGTCTCTAATTGTCTCTCTGACAGGTGTCTCTTATTGTCTCTATGACAGGTGTCTCTTATTGTCTCTGTGACAGGTGTCTCTTATTGTCTCTATATGACAGGTGTCTCTTATTGTCTCTATGACAGGTGTCTCTAATTGTCTCTATGGCAGGTGTCTCTAATTGTCTCTATGACAGGTGTCTCTAATTGTCTCTATGACAGGTGTCTCTAATTGTCTCTCTGACAGGTGTCTCTTATTGTCTCTATGACAGGTGTCTCTAATTGTCTCTATGACAGGTGTCTCTAATTGTCTCTATGACAGGTGTCTCTAATTGTCTCTCTGACAGGTGTCTCTAATTGTCTCTATGACAGGTGTCTCTTATTGTCTCTATGACAGGTGTCTCTTATTGTCTCTATGACAGGTGTCTCTAATTGTCTCTATGACAGGTGTCTCTAATTGTCTCTCTGACAGGTGTCTCTAATTGTCTCTATGACAGGTGTCTCTTATTGTCTCTATGACAGGTGTCTCTAATTGTCTCTATGACAGGTGTCTCTAATTGTCTCTATGACAGGTGTCTCTTATTGTCTTTATGACAGGTGTCTCTAATTGTCTCTATGACAGGTGTCTCTAATTGTCTCTATGACAGGTGTCTCTAATTGTCTATCTAACAGGTGTCTCTAATTGTCTCTATGACAGGTGTCTCTTATTGTCTCTATGACAGGTGTCTCTTATTGTCTCTATGACAGGTGTCTCTTATTGTCTCTATGACAGGTGTCTCTAATTGTCTCTATGACAGGTGTCTCTTATTGTCTCTATGACAGGTGTCTCTAATTGTCTCTATGACATGTGTCTCTAATTGTCTCTATGACAGGTGTCTCTAATTGTCTCTATGACAGGTGTCTCTAATTGTCTCTCTGACAGGTGTCTCTAATTGTCTCTATGACAGGTGTCTCTAATTGTCTCTATGACAGGTGTCTCTAATTGTCTATCTAACAGGTGTCTCTAATTGTCTCTATGACAGGTGTCTCTTATTGTCTCTATGACAGGTGTCTCTTATTGTCTCTATGACAGGTGTCTCTTATTGTCTCTATGACAGGTGTCTCTAATTGTCTCTATGACAGGTGTCTCTAATTGTCTCTATGACAGGTGTCTCTAATTGTCTCTATGACAGGTGTCTCTAATTGTCTCTATGACAGGTGTCTCTAATTGTCTCTATGACAGATGATACAACTCTTTAGCTCATATCATATATGTATGCATAATACATAGGTAGTGTTTTTCTGTAACTGAATGTAGGATGAGGGTACACTTTTAACCACCCCTACACCCCGTGTGGGTGACGGACCCCTCACAACCCTCTAAAACAGGGGTCTCTAAAGTGGTCGATATCAATCCCCTGGGGTCGATAATATTCTCATTCTTTTTATCTTTTTTAAAGGAAAATTACAGTCTTTTAAGAAATATCCTATAAAGGGTTTGCCGGGGCAAAAACTTTGGGACCCCTGTTCTAGAACTATTGGCTTCCTGTCACTTAACGCGTCCACATGCGTTCTTTTTTTTCCCTTTCGATGTCTAATTAGTGAATTGAAATTTCAGAGTTAAACCATAGACCGCGTCAATAAATAACGCGTAACCGGATGGAGAACCAATGTTGAGTTTGTGATGGCACTGGATAAATAGAGATGGTTGATAAATCGAGGTAACAAATTTGGTTTAAATGAAAATGTGAACCTGGTGATTTAGCGGGTAAACTTTGAGAATTTATGTTTTATTTTTGTGTTATTTTAGGGACCATAAATGAATTGATTAATGCTCTTTTACTTTACAATTCTATTTGTTCAAAATATATTAAGAAAGTAATCAGTTGAAACAAAATGTTCTTCTTTTTTTCTTATAAGGAATGTTGCAGACTACAGGACGAACAGAAGGGTGGATACATCGTGACTTACCAACCTGTATATGTATAACCAATGAGATAATAATTGAAAGAGAGCTATAGTTTTCAATAGAAAAAATAGGCATTGTTAAATAGAATTAAATTTCATAGAAATTTTCCTAATTTAACATTAAGGTTTAAAAATTGCAATTGTTTCGGTAAAAAAATATATAAATTCATTTTTGAACCAATTTAACATTGCAATTCATATTTAATGTCAGATAATCATAAACAGTATATGAAATAAATTAATATTTCATTTTCAAATAGACAAAGAAATGAAAGAGAACATATAATTAAAGAATGATAAAAAGAAAGCACATACAATTATTATTGAAATAGAGTAAAATTTAATATAGGAAGAAGGAACTGATTGAATTAAATGAAAAATACTAATTAAATATTAATTAATCACTCCCAGTTCCTGATGGGATTTCCTCTGATGTAAAGAATATATATTTTTTTAACAAATAAATTAATCAATGAAATATGAAAGGCTAGTTTATGTCATGAGTTAAAATGTCACAACATTAGTGTCTCTAATTACCTTCGCAAACTACGAAAGGTGGTGTTTTAAGTTGTATTTATTTATTTATAATCTTGTTATTTGCATAACTTAAAAAGTAATCACTCAAATTGCCTGAAATCCAGGAACCATTTCTTAATATTTTGGGAGCAATCATGTCAAAGGTCAAGGTCATTTCTAACTCAAAAAAATTCAACCAAATTGCCTGGAATTTGGTGGGAGGATTGGTCCTTATCCAGGAATCAATTCATTATATTTTAGGAGTGATCAGATCAAAGGTAAAGGTCAAGGTCAAGGTCAAGGTCATTTAAAGTTATTCATTTAACCAAATTGGTCATTATCCAGGAACCATTTGATTAGAAAAGTTCAGGTCCCAGTCATTTATTGCTCAAGGCAAAATCATATATAAAAAATCTTATATAAACGGCGGCGAAGGTATACGCTCTACTAGTGCCCGTCAGCTAGTTGTCTCTAACTTTTTTTACGACAGATGTCTCTAATTCTTCACCTGTTCCATTTACCCCTAAGTTTGTTATCTCTGTAACAATAATTACTCCATCCCTCGTCACAAAGGTGCGCCACATGTCTCGCTCTGTCTCTTTGCATCATCTCGCTCTCGAACTTTACTAACCTCATCATTTGCATTTAGATGAACGACAACAAAGGCACAGTCGACCTTACGCCCCCCCCCCCCCCCTCTCGTCCCACCACATCCCAAAGGACTAAATCAAGGAAGTGCGTAAGTGATTAGGTAACAGAGGGTCTCTTATGGTCTTAGAGGGTCTCTTATGGTCTGAGAGGGTCTCTTATGGTCTGTCCTAAGTATTATAACAAGAGGCATTATCTTTTATGGTGCATCATAAATTAGTTAGGTAGCATTTTTAGCAGAATACATAGAGTGTCTGACAAGTTGAACTGCCAATCAAGAGGTACAATAATGCCTGACAGTATCCACCAGAAAGGCTCTGACAGTATCCACCAGAAAGGCTCTGACAGTATCCACCAGAAAAGCTCTGACAGTATCCACCAGAAAGGCTCTGACAGTATCCACCAGAGAGGCTCTGACAGTATCCACCAGAGAGGCTCTGACAGTATCCACCAGAGAGGCTCTGACAGTATCCACCAGAGAGGCTCTGACAGTATCCACCAGAAAGGCTCTGACAGTATCCACCAGAAAGGCTCTGACAGTATCCACCAGAAAGGCTCTGACAGTATCCACCAAAAAGGCTCTGACAGTATCCACCAGAAAGGCTCTGACAATAACCACCAGAGAGGCTCTGACAGTATCCACCAGAAAGGCTCTGACAGTATCCACCAGAAAGGCTCTGACAGTATCCACCAAAAAGGCTCTGACAGTATCCACCAGAAAGGCTCTGACAATAACCACCAGAGAGGCTCTGACAGTATCCACCAGAAAGGCTCTGACAATAACCACCAGAGAGGTTCTGACAGTATCCACCAGAAAGGCTCTGACAATAACCACCAGAGAGGTTCTGACAGTATCCACCAGAAAGGTAGTACAATAATCTCCGACAGTATATCCACCAGAAAAGCAGTACAATAATCTCTGACAGTATCCACCAGGTTTTTCTGTCAGGCAACAAAGGCCACCAGAAAGTCCTGGCAAAAAGGATTCATGAGCGACAGACATGAGAAAATTAATTAATTTCAGGGGAATTTATGAATGTTCTTTTTTTAATATGAGACCAAGAAAGGCTAAATTTGTGCTGTGTCTTGGTAACCATTCATGAAGAATGTCAGTGCATCTTCATTGGCTTCAGGAGAAAACAGTAAAAAATGTCTATGTCGCAATGAAGCATTTAAATATTAATGAACAATAATATATTGTTCATTTCATTAAAATGATTTATTTTTACAATTAATCAACATTTTAATTTGGTGATCATCTGTATTCATTGGTATCACTATTTTATTCGAATATCTATTTCTGTTCAATATTTACTTTCTTATTAGTTTCATTACATTTTAAAAAACATCAATGGATGTGATCTCATACAATTAAATACATTGGTTATATATCTCTTTAGAAGTTCTTGGAAAACGTATTGAAGGAACTCTAGAAAATTGGAAATAATTTCCGTTTCCATGAACAATCATTTCAATACTCTGTACGTGTTTTAATATATAATTTCAGTTTCTAATAATAATTTGCAGAGCAAGTAAGAAAATTATTGCTACATCATTAACACTATTAATGTATTGAAAATTTATTTCAGTTCCATATTCAAATTCTAATAACTCATTAAATTATAGGAATTATTTAACGATGCAAATTTTAAGCCTAAAATGCCCTGAACTCTTATGTAGCTCTTCACGATATTTAGGTATAGCAAAACATACTCACTGACCCTCAGATAATAGGGGTAATGGTATAGAAACCATATTCTATTATGAACGCTTGATTTAACCAAATTAAAATAATTCGACTTGACTATTCTGACGTAAAATATAGTAATACCTATAATGTAGACAGAAGGGTAAAGGTAATGCAGAGAGCATCACATCCATACCTATAATGCAGACAGAAGAGTAAAGGTAATGCAGAGAGCATCACATCCATACCTATAATGCAGACAGAAGAGTAAAGGTAATGCAGAGAGCATCACATCCATACCTATAATGCAGATAGAAGAGTAAAGGTAATGCAGAGAGCATCACATCCATACCTATAATGCAGATAGAAGAGTAAAGGTAATGCAGAGAGCATCACATCCATACCTATAATGCAGACAGAAGAGTAAAGGTAATGCAGAGAGCATCACATCCATACCTATAATGCAGACAGAAGAGTAAAGGTAATGCAGAGAGCATCACATCCATACCTATAATGCAGACAGTGGGTGCAAGAGCTACACCAACCATTGCCCATCACACGCACCATTACATGCATAATGCAGTAGGTTCTAGGTAGATGTATGCAAGCCATAACGTCTCTGATATTTGCTGATGTTGCCAATATTTCACTGTCGCAAGATGCAGATTTAAGTGTTTGATAAGTGAAGTGGAGATGAAACTGAGAAGTCACTGTCAGCCATGAGACGTCAGAATAATCACCACACTGTGTGGAATGTGGATGTAGTAAATAATCACCACACTGTGTGGAATGTGGATGTAGTAAATAATCACCACACTGTGTGGATGCATTAGATAATCATTACACTGTGTAGATGTGGTAGATAATCACCACACTGTGTGGATGTGGTAGATAATCACCACACTGTGTGGATGTGGTAGATAATCATTACACTGTGTGGATGTGGTAGATAATCACCACACTGTGTGGATGCATTAGATAATCATTACACTGTGTAGATGTGGTAGATAATCACCACACTGTGTGGATGTGGTAGATAATCACCACACTGTGTGGATGTGGTAGATAATCATTACACTGTGTGGATGTGGTAGATAATCACCACACTGTGTGGATGTGGTAGATAATCACCACACTGTGTGGATGTGGTAGATAATCATCACACTGTGTGGATGTGGTAGATAATCACCACACTGTGTGGATGTGGTAGATAATCACCACACTGTGTGGATGTGGTAGATAATCACCACACTGTGTGGATGTGGTAGATAATCACCACACTGAGTAGATGTGTTAGATAATCACCACACTGTGTGGATGTGGTAGATAATCACCACACTGTGTGGATGTGGTAGATAATCACCACACTGTGTGGATGTGGTAGATAATCATCACACTGTGTGGATGTGGTAGATAATCACCACACTGTGTGGATGTGGTAGATAATCACCACACTGTGTGGATGTGGTAGATAATCACCACACTGTGTGGATGTGGTAGATAATCACCACACTGAGTAGATGTGGTAGATAATCATTACACTGTGTGGATGTGGTAGATAATCACCACACTGTGTGGATGTGGTAGATAATCACCACACTGTGTGGATGTGGTAGATAATCATTACACTGTGTGGATGTGGTAGATGTGGTGATTATCTACCACATCCACACAATGTTTCACATGGTAAACGAATAAATATTTGTTAAACCATATACAGGCATCCCCCGCTTTAGTTACCAAATCACGACTCAGTTTAGTTACCAAACGGTAACTAAAGCTAATAAAAGTCACAAGAAATTTATAATTGTCACTCCTTGATTATTTACCTCATTTTCTATGAGTTATAGAAAGAAAATTTGTTTTAGAGTTATTAGAGTACTAAGTATATAAGCATATTAATAATAATATACAGTCTTTCATTGTTTGTGACTGTGATGAAAAAGTTTAAAGTCGTGCATTTATTAAATGTTTTAAAATCCATCCATAGCTTAACTCTCACTCAGTATAGGTGAGTAATTAATAGATACTTAGATTTCTATAATTATTGTGCTACATTTAACAAACAGCAATTTTATGCTCTATGAAATATTTTTGGTAGTAGAGTACTAAGTTCCAAATTATTGGTTGGTTCTACAGTTTCGGACACGTCAGAAAAAAAAATTTAATTATTATAATTTAACTTCTATTCGAATTGGTAGCATGGATACCAATTGAAATAAAAGTTAAATAATGATTATTATATAAAGATTTTCAAGAGTTATGGAAAATATGGAATATGCTATTACACGGAACTTATCCTAAATTGGGAGATGTTGAATTTCTGAATCAATTGCTTCTAATAACCTCATCTGGATTATAATTTTGATGTTTTTTTAGTTACCGTGATATAATCACAAAAAATTGTCTCCATTTTCTATGTCTAAGAACGGTTCTTATTTCAAAATATGACTCGAAATAAGTACCACTTTTGTTAAAGCGAGTTGTACTTAACCCATTCCAAGCGGCAGTAGGTGAATGGAAGACGACAAAAATAAAAATCGTCTAAAAATTGTCACCGCCGCTATTGTCTGTCTTCAATTTTAACTACACTATTTAGTTACCCCACTTAATCATGGAGTCAGATAAGCGTCTATATATAGACGTGCCGCTTGTTGGTTATACATAGAGTCTACATATAGACTGTGCCGCTTGTTGGTGGAGTGACATATGAGTTTTGTATTGTTACCTTCGCAGATTGCGGTAAGGTAATATTTTCATCGGCATTTGTTTATTTATCATATTGTTATTCTCTTAACTGAAAAATTATTCAGCCAAATTGTCTGAAATTTAGTGAAACGATTGGTCAATGTCCAGTGACCTGCTGGTAGAATTTTGGCAGTGACCCGGTCAAAGGTCAAAGTTATGGTCATTTATAACTTAAAAAGTATTGAACCATATTGCATGAAACCTTGTGGAACGATTGGTCAATATACAGGAACCATTTTGTTAGATTTTGGGAGCGATTGGGTCAAAGATCAAGGTCTAGGCCATTCTCAATAACTCAAAAAGGCTAGAACCAAATAGTCTGAAATTGGTTGGTACAATTGGTCAATGTTCAGGAACGATCTGGTGCAATTTTTGAAGCAATCCGGTCAAAGATCAAGGTCATTAATAATTGAACCATATTGCATGAAAATTGGTGGGACGATTGGTTATCATCCAGTTAGCAGTTAATTAAATTTTGTGAAAGAACGGATCAAAATGGAGGCGAAGGTATGCGCTCTACCGAGTGCACATAATCTAGTTATTATTGAAATAGTTGAGCTAAATATATAAAAATGTGAGCATTAATTCAATTTCAAAAAATTGAATTAGTTACTTTTATTCATATATATAAACATATTTATGAAATAAATTATCAAAAAAACAATTCAAAAATAGTTATCCTTTATTTCATTTTTACTGTGTTTTTCGACTATTTATTTCATTGTTGGATGGACAATGTACTCAACAGTCAACACTCAACATATTTACATCTTTCCATTTCAAATGCATCATCTTTCCTTAGAACTGACATACAGTTTGTCCTTTACTCCCCTCCCCCCTCCCCCCCCCCCCCCCCTCTTAAACACTTCTTCAAGTACTGAGCTGTAGGCTGCATTATTGAACAATAACCGGTAATTATGTGTTTACACGTTAATACTGGTCATATTTCTGAACACCGTCTACATATTGACCCTGCTGCTTGACTGTTACAGCAAAAAAAAATTAGTGACTATATATATAAGCGAGGCCTGCCTGTTATATATTGAGGTCGTTGTAGAGAGCTGCATGTCTCAGTATAACGGACAATATTTCCGTGCAAAGATCGTCCTCTGTAAATCATTCAAATCTATATTTAATTTTATAACTTGTATATCATTTTAAAGCTATAGTCCCGTAATCTTCCTATTTCAGGGATTTAGAAGTCAAATTCATACTTTGTATTATGGCTGTAGATAGAAATAATGCAAAAAAGTTGAAAAATTAATCATTCAACTGTTGGTAAAGTTGTTCAAAAGTTCAAGGAGACTGGTTCAACCTCCGTTAAACCAGGAGGAGGCCGTTATAACGGAGCGAGTAGACCAAAAAAAATGATGAAAGACACACGGGAAAAGTTCATCGTAACTTGGCTGCAGAAGACGGTGTTCGTATAACTTCAATGTATCGAGTGTCGAAAGAAGATCTGAGAACAAAACCATTTGAAATGTTGAAATGTCATGAGTTTACTGACATTCATAAGAATTGAAAGAAGTCGTCACATCAGGAAAGAGATAGCTAGAGATACACGCCTTAATATGGTGTGCACAGATTTGATACAATTTGACATTCGGCAAGTTGTGAACTCATCAGAATTATCAAGTTTTGAGTTCATCAAATTCAACCGACAGTCGAATTGTAACGAGACGTTGAAATTAATAGTTTGTGATGGTTTGGTTTCTGTGACGGCCACTGGAAGATTTCCCCTCGTATTTGTGTCTTGCGGGGTCAAATTGAACTCAGAATGGACACTCGAATATATAAAGTTACTACCATGTGCTAAAGGAAACTTTATCCTCTCAAACAGGACTACACACCATCATATGGCTACTAATTGACCCAAACCTAATCCGTTAGACTTTCCAGCCTGGTTAATTTTGGACCTCACAATTCTCTCGAAAATAAACAACTCCAACTGATGCACCCAGGTGTTTCGAGTTCAACATTTGGCTTTGTCTCTAAAGCGAGACACTTTAGTGCATCGAACCATAGTTTGTATATCAGTTAGATGTGCATCGGTTAAAGTACATCAGTTCGATGCACTTTAGTGTCTTGACGAGGAAATTATTCTTTCCTCAATTATTTTCTCATCATTTTAACTCATATAGCTTCTCATAGCTAAGACACTAAAGTGCATCGAACCGATGCACTTTTGTGCATCCAAATATAGTTTGATGCACCGAAGTGTGTCGCTTTAGAGACAAATCCATATGCTAAACTCGTAACACCTGGGTGCATCAGAATTTCTCTGAGAGTGAAAACAAATTACAAGTGGAATGTGAAGCAAATCTACAAGAACAGATCACATGCAACTTGTGATCTATTTTCTCTTAAACTTAAAGTTCGTAATAATCACCCCCAATGCTAATACCGTGACCACAAATTACGTCCACGGAAAATTCGTCCACGGAATATTCGTCCACGGAAAATTCGTCCTCGGAAAATTCGTTCACGAAAAATTCGTTCACGAAAAATTCGTTCATTAAACGAAAATAATTAATTTAAATGGAACAAAATGTGATGATAAATGTTTTGTTATAAAGTAATTTAATGTATGTTGGAGATAGTACATAGTTAATCTACTTTGTTGCATCCATTATAAAGTTTGCTGTAGTGCGAAATTCATGATTGTCTAATGAAACATTAAAATTGGTAGATATATAAAAATTTTATTAACTTAATTTTAAGATAAAATGTTTGGTGCCCTAGCGTTCTTAACACCTGAAGATGTTGGCGTTGATTAAAATTAATGCGAGGATGTCAATTGAGTTTTTTAACTACTTTGAAGCTACGTACATTAAAGAATAAAACAGGGAAGACGAAAACCAACGCAAAAACCTGTTAAATTCAATTGAATTTTGGAATGTACAGAAATAGCATCCTAATATTTGGTAGAAGAGTTAACCCTGACTAAAATAATTCAAACAAAGAGAGATGTCACACAGCGTAAAAGGCCAAAATATCGAGATATCGTCGAATAAATATAGCTAGTATTGCAATGCACTCCGAATGAAACAGAACTTTTTTGACAAATATTGCATTGCTGAAAATGTCCATAGCTATTCAATTTAAATATTATTTTGATTAAATTATTTTTGTCTTTTTAATTATAGATAACATAATATATTAGCTACATAGAATACATTTTTCATCAACAGTTATAACTGCTGAATATATGTGTTATTTTCATTTAAGCAGTTTTTATGCGACTGCAATTATCTCTTACAAATATTGTCTACACTCAATGATGTCTTTCTTTCTATTCCAAATTTTTTGGAATAGAAAGAATAGAATCCATTTTTTCAATGGATGAATTTTCCGTGGACGAATTTTCCATGGACGAATTTTCCGTGGACGAATTTTCCTAGCACCGCTAATACACAGTGTGTTTTTGTCTTTTGGTTGGTTTGTCTAATGTCTGTTGGTTGGTTGCAAGAATAATGTCACGCTTCAACATTTAAGAAATGATATAATTCCATGATAAATATTATTGCCCGAATAACAGAAAATCCGGAAACAGAAAATGTGTAAAATAAGAAAGTGCAGAAACAGCAAATCAGGAAGAAATGGGAAACAAAAATCTTTAAAAAAATTTGGAGAATCAGAAAATCTGGGAAACAGAAAATTCGGAAAGATAGAAAATCCGTAAAATCGAGAAACAGAAAATCCGGAAAAACGTACTTTCAAATAAAAACAGAAAATCCGCTGAGAAAAAAACGAGAAACAAAAAGTCAGATAAACTGAAATTTTGGAAAACAGAAATTCCGAAAAAAAACAGAATATATTGGAAAGAGAAAATACGGAAAACATAAAATCCGGGACAACAGTAAACCTGGAAAGCAGATTATTAAGGAAACAGAAAATCCATAAAATAGAAAATCCTAAAAAACGGAAAACTAAAATCTGAAATCCATAAATCCTAATTACAAAAAATTCGGATAACACAAAATCCGAACAACTAAGCAATCCCGTAAATTAAAAAAATATATGTTCATGTTTCGTCATTTTTCAAGAGTGTTATAATAGAGAAATTAGTAGGAATTAGGATAACAGAAAATTAAGAAAAAAGAAAGAAAATCAGGAAAAAAGAAATTCCGAAGAAACAGAAATTTTAAAAAATAAATTCATAATGAAGAACACATGGATAACAAAAATAAGTAATCCTTATAATTCAAACAAAAATCATGATAGTTTTTTCGGATAATTCTTGAATTTATAAAAATATATTGTTTGTCATTAATAACGGGTAGTACACGAGTATCTAATAAATAGAACACTTTATTGTTGGTATATAATATCCTATTTGAATTTTAAACTTTGCATCAAAGTAAGCCTTTTAAATATTAATATTCATACAATATATCAAAAAGTTTGTTGTCTTAAATCTGAACACCCTGTGGTTGTTAATTCTAATAATAACATTATTGTGTTTAAACATAATACTGAGAATATTATGCAATATCATGTAATATAATGCAGTTGAAAATGCAAATGCCTCAAAAAAGGCACACATTTAAAATGTTCATAACTTTTAAACTATCAAAGCTAGAAAGTTAGAATTAGTTGCACTCGAAAGAACAAGCTTGTGAGTTTCATTTCATTAACTACTCACATTTGAATATGATAACGAGAGCAGATAAAATTCATGTAACTTCTCTAACGTATCGATATTGATGGAATAAATGACATAACGGACAGTATTTTAATCGTGTTAATATTGAATGGTACACTACTAAATACTCATTTTTTAAGATAGTCCCATAAAAAGAAATATGTGGGTGATATATCAGGTGATCGAAGAGGATAAGGGAAATCACACCATTGTATATTAATCACGTGCTGTGTGTGAAGTGGCTCCATTTGAAACTAATTATTAGGTGTAATGTTTCCAGCAAAGGTAATTTTTAACACTTCAAGATAATTGACATCTTTAACGGTTTAGTTCACAAGAGTGCGGTACTAAATATTGTTGACACTCAAACCGCACCAAGCGTTGTCTTTGGTCAATGCAAAAGTTTTTGGAAAAAATCTTTCGGTTTTATTATTGGTGACCAGTTTCGAAGTTTCGATAATTTCATTAGTTTGTCATTACTCTCAGATGAATAAGATATTAATCACTAACAATTATGTTATAAAAAGCTAACTCACTCTTATTCCATATATTAAAAGCAGTTTACAAATGCTTTAATCAGAGATCCATGGCGTATCATTTCATCTGCAATAAGTTTTCTCTGGTCCATGGTATCTAGAGGCCTTTTCTTATTCATGCATGAATTTCATCTGATGTAACCATAGATACACCAAATACTAATTTTTGAGACACCCTGTATATGTTTTTGTTTTTTATAACAGGTAAACCTCGTACAGCGGAGAGTAGGTGTAAGTACCTGAAAAAGGGGTCGCTATACTGATCTCATGGGCGCTATACTAGTTGATATTTAGTTCAGTTGTGGATTCGAACTTTGTAAGTTTTCTTTAACCGCATTTTCAAATTTTGATGAAAATTTTATATTTATAAAACTTACTTATATAAATGTACGAAATAATAAGGTAGGTAGGCTTAAAATGCTATAGAATATGATAAAAAAAATGTAATAATTTAAATTTCACTTTATAGATATCTATGTACCTACATGCAAACTAAAATACATAGCATAATTAATAATCTTTAAATAAACTGAACACAATATAATAAGAAATTATTTAATTTTTGGTTTTATTTTTTTGTTTGGTAAAAATAAATAAAGTATATATTACTATAAAAAATAGAATAGTTACACTTGTTTTTAAGTTTTGTAGAACTTTTCTAATCAAAGAAAAGGTGGCGTAAAAGAGTAACAAAATCAAATTACTGAAAACTGAAAAACATTTCACTAATTTAGTGTTGATTGTAAATTTTATTACCTCTGATTATAATCAACGTTTGACTAGATACTTGGTAGACGAATAAAGTGGTATCCGGCGGATCGGCCGAAGACGAATTCTCCGAAAACTAATTCGCCGAACCGGATTCTCCGAATACGAATTTACCGGAACCCAAATTGGTCGAAAACGAATTTGCCGAAGTGAAGATTCGCCGAAAGACAAATTTACAGAAAGACTTATTTAAAACAGAATGTAAAATTACAGTTACAGATAAGAAGCGAAACAACGAAATCATAAAACTCAGTTACACTAAATGATCCTCTAATTTTTCTATCTCTTCGTTAATCATTGTGTTAATCTTTGTACCACAAAATGATTATTTGTCTTTTCTTATTTTAAAGACGTTCCAGCTTTATTCAGTCAGAATCAGTCAGTCAGCTATGGGAGCATGTTACATTTCTTTCATTTGAGCGTTTGGTTGTTTTTAGATTGTGTGTTTCTAGCGTGTTTATTCATTTTTGTGAATATTCCATGTTTACTTCTTATTTTTTATTCAGTTGTTAATAGTATTCCATACAGAAGATGTTTTGTGGCTGACATAATTAATATTTATTCAATTTATTGTGTTCAAAATATAAAATAGTTGGTAACGAATAAACTATTAGTTATGTTTATATCTTCCAAATATACTTCTACCTTCAACGATTTTGTCACTTGCATAAATAAATTTGTTTCAGGTAAAAACATTGATTTCTATCAACACTTCATTAGTAAAGCCATATACATATTAATATTTAATATATACAGTTAGATATAAAAATTTAGCAATATGACACAGAATTAGCGGAATACAAACATATATTTTATTTTTATTTTAAATGTTTCGTAAAGAACTATCTAAATATATAAAGATTATTGCCAATAATTATGCATCTTTCAATATAGCAATGGTATAATGTCAAACTCATAAAAGAAATGTGTTTTCTTTTTAATGTATAAGATATAATGATGTGAACTACAAAGTCCAACTTTTAAATACATTAAATTAGATTTTCGACAGATTCGTCTTACGGAAAAAATAGTCGTTCGGCAAATCTGTATTTCGGCAAATCTATTTTCAGCCAATTAGGAATTCGGCAAAAATGTATCCGGAGAATCAGTTCGGCGAATTAGTTTTCGGCAAATTTGGTTTCGGCCAATTCGTTTTCGGAAAATCAGCCAAGACCCGAAAAAAATATTTGTTAAACCATATAATTTAAAGATGTTGTTGTAGCGAGCTGCAGTCAGGTAGAAAGGAAAAATGTTGTCCTTTGTAGGACCGCTTTGATCGACCGCTGTAAGAGCTTTATCTGTATATAAAAAGCAGTCATTTCGATTGCTTTGTAATTCAAGATATTTCACATGCGTGGTAGTTCTTGGGTGGAATTAGTTTTCTTTCTTATTCCTGAAAGAATTCAATAACCCTCTTTTTAATTTGTATACACTGCATTAGTCCCTCTCTCTCTCTCTCTCTTCTAGCACTGTTGTAATCTGTTGGTCAGAACATGGAATGTTTTAGCCCCGAGTGTCCCGAGGATAATCTAATAGAGAAATCTAGCGAGGGGGAGAAGGATATAGGAGCCTGACCCCCCCCCCCCCTTTCTTCTTACTCAAATAAAGCTGACATCATCATTATTGCATATAGTTTATTGCCAGGGCTTAGCTTGTAATAACATTTATTTGGGTGTAAAGCTTTGGTCTTTATATATGCCGTGTAATAATAGTAGTCACTGCCTTTCTTTTCTGGTGTAAACAAAGACTCTTTCGATAAAGAGTTTGGATAAGGAAATATTGTGTGATGCGAGTCAACATCAAAACTGTGAAACAAAATGAAAAAGAAAACAGTGCTCTTTTGGAGGGGAATATACCGTCATTGCGGTCCATTTTATTGAATTAATTCTGACCTCATTGAATCTAGAGTACTATGTGGTATACATCTATCCCATAACACGAACATGTTAAAGTATCCAAGTTCAAATGTAGATTTGCGTAAATTCCTATTCTGATGTCACGGTTAACATCTCCACATTTTATCTCAGCCATCAATATTGAAATTGAATTTGGGGATAACTAACCTACTTCCCCAGCTGCTTATCATGCCTATGGGGAGTGGATTCCCCGCCTCCACTTCCCCCACTGCTGATTGGCTGAGATCAGTCGACTGCAATATCCCCCGGAGGAAATAACCAATCATTGGTGATTGGTGGAGTTAGGGTAATCTATGTGGGGGTGTTTCTATGGGGGGTGAATACCCTTATAGGTGGGGGGAGAGGGAGTCCATTTCATTTTTCCAAATAAAAATTTAGTTTGAGTAAATCAAACAATCAATCAATTAATCTATTGAATAACTCTAAATAGATTCAGACAATATTCAATCAATTTAATTTAAATATTTCTAAAATAAAATTCTAAACTTTCTCTATAGGTTTCATTTTGTTATTTTGATGTATTTCTCAATTCATGATATGCTATATTTTCAAATAAGAAACACTTCATGAGAGTGAAAGAAATGGCACCGTAACTCTTTTACTTTGTTGTTATTTACTCTAACTTAGTATTTTCTGTTTTTCAGCTGTTCGCATTGAAAATATTCAAAAATTTAATTCACAAAATATAACAGAAATTCAAATTCTCCAATTGTATATTAATCCTTGCTGCATTTATTTTTTTCGATGCTTTTTATCAATGTGGAAAAATTAATTTTTTCGTTTGCCATAAATGTTCATTTATACATATGTACCGTCAGAACCGAATTCCAAATGTATGTACTGTATTCTTATATATTTTCAATTCCAAATTTATGTCTAAATTTGGAATGAGTTATCTGCCGGTAACATTCTTTCAGCGAAAGAATTAGTATTAAAATATTGAATAAATGGAACATACACGTATTCAAAACCTACTGTTTTATACGCACGTATTATGGGTGTAATATCAAAAAAGCGCGATTGGTACCTTTGTGTAAGTCAAGCCTGTGAATTCAGTGATAATTAGTGTAGGTAATCAGATAACTAAAATTCATATCACAAGTTACTTTAATTATTTACCGAACACAAGTTACATCGGTATGCCTATATGTACAGTCAGAGAAAAGGGTATCCGTAATAACTTTTAAAAAAATTACTAATTTAATCCTAATTGTTAAGTAATCGATCAGACCAATTTTGTAATTAAGTCTGATGTAATTTGTAAATTTTGAAAATAATTGGAAATTAGAAAACTGTAATTTGAGGAATTATCTACAAGCAGAGACTCTTTCTATGATAGCACCGGAAAAAGAGACTGTATTGGTTTGTTTAATTCAGTCGGGGAATAAAATTGTGTAGGTTTTCTTCTCAAATAATGTACTCTATTATAATTAAAATATATACATACAACTGTCAAACCCATTTGTTGACTTTGATTCGAAGGAATTATCGACACAATTTACATTAATTGAAATTTACATCGCGGTGTATTGAGTTGTGGTGAACTTACCATGCAGTGAACTTACCATGCAGCGAACTTACCATGCAGCGAACTTACCATGCAGCGAACTTACCATGCAGCGAACTTACCATGCAGCGAACTTACCATGCAGCGAACTTACCATGCAGCGAACTTACCATGCAGCGAACTTACCATGCAGCGAACTTACCATGCAGCGAACTTACCATGCAGCGAACTTACCATGCAGCGAACTTACCATGCAGCGAACTTACCATGCAGCGAACTTACCATGCAGCGAACTTACCATGCAGCGAACTTACCATGCAGCGAACTTACCATGCAGCGAACTTACCATGCGGTGAACTTACCATGCGGTGAACTTACCATGCGGTGAACTTACCATGCGGTGAACTTACCATGCGGTGAACTTACCATGCGGTGAACTTACCATGCGTTGAACTTACCATGAGGTGAACTTACCATGAGGTGAACTTACCATGAGGTGAACTTACCATGCGGTGAACCTACCATGCGGTGAACCTACCATGAGGTGTACTTACCATGAGGTGAACCTACCATGAGGTGAACTTACCATGAGGTGAACCTACCATGCGGTGAACTTACCATGAGGTGAACTTACCATACGGTGAACTTACCATGCATCGAACTTACCATGCATCGAACTTACCATGCATCGAACTTACCATACGGTGAATTTACCATACGGTGAACTTGCCATACGGTGAACTTGCCATACGGTGAACTTGCCATACGGTGAACTTGCCATACGGTGAACTTGCCATACGGTGAACTTGCCATACGGTGAACTTGCCATACGGTGAACTTGCCATACGGTGAACTTGCCATACGGTGAACTTGCCATACGGTGAACTTGCCATACGGTGAACTTGCCATACGGTGAACTTGCCATACGGTGAACTTGCCATACGGTGAACTTGCCATACGGTGAACTTGCCATACGGTGAACTTGCCATACGGTGAACTTGCCATACGGTGAACTTGCCATACGGTGAACTTGCCATACGGTGAACTTGCCATACGGTGAACTTGCCATACGGTGAACTTGCCATACGGTGAACTTGCCATACGGTGAACTTGCCATACGGTGAACTTGCCATACGGTGAACTTGCCATACGGTGAACTTGCCATACGGTGAACTTGCCATACGGTGAACTTGCCATACGGTGAACTTGCCATACGGTGAACTTGCCATACGGTGAACTTGCCATACGGTGAACTTGCCATACGGTGAACTTGCCATACGGTGAACTTGCCATACGGTGAACTTGCCATACGGTGAACTTGCCATACGGTGAACTTGCCATACGGTGAACTTGCCATACGGTGAACTTGCCATACGGTGAACTTGCCATACGGTGAACTTGCCATACGGTGAACTTGCCATACGGTGAACTTGCCATACGGTGAACTTGCCATACGGTGAACTTGCCATACGGTGAACTTGCCATACGGTGAACTTGCCATACGGTGAACTTGCCATACGGTGAACTTGCCATACGGTGAACTTGCCATACGGTGAACTTGCCATACGGTGAACTTGCCATACGGTGAACTTGCCATACGGTGAACTTGCCATACGGTGAACTTACCATACGGTGAACTTACCATACGGTGAACTTACCATGCATCGAACTTACCATGCGGTGAACTTACCATGCAGTGAACTTACCATGCAGTGAACTTACCATGCAGTGAACTTACCATGCAGTGAACTTACCATGCAGTGAACTTACCATGCAGTGAACTTACCATGCAGTGAACTTACCATGCAGTGAACTTACCATGCAGTGAACTTACCATGCGGTGAACTTACCATGCAGTGAACTTACCATGCGGAGAATTTACCATGCGGAGAATTTACCATGCGGAGAATTTACCATGCGGAGAATTTACCATGCGGAGAATTAACGGAGAGGTTAGTGTATTTAACTCAACCCTAATTGGACTGACAAAATTTGAGAGTATTCTTTACACAATGATATTCAGGAAACCAGCGGCTCGAATTATATGATTTTTGTCAGTTAATAGCTTTAAACATATTAGTGTACTGGGCAAAATTTCATCTACCCAAGATTGATACAATAGTGTTATTATATCGAATGATTTCGGTTTGTCGAGCTTAAAATTTTCACTCAGTCTTTTAAGGGTTAAGGAATTTTTAGAGGCTTTTCACATCCATCTGACAAGTGCATTGTCCCTACTCCTAGCAAGGGCTTTTCACATCCCTCTGACAAGTGCATTGTGTCTACTCCTAGCAAGGGCTTTTCAAGTGGGCACTCCATTAGAGTTTGCAGAAAACAAACACTTGCCTCCATATTTCAGGTTTCAATTCAATCAAGGTAGTCGCAGAATAAGTTCACACTAGCGCCAAATAATGTACTATTTAATTCCCCATGGCACGCAGTGTTAATTAAATTAATTAGAAACATAAAGGTGCGACTCTTGACTTTAACCAATAATTAATGGGGCAAATAATTATAGAACAATGCCACTCTAATCAAGTAAAGTATAATGCACATTTTTTACAGTCAAATAATGTAGTATTGTTCGATAATGTATACCGTCTGTTAATGTGAATATATCTGGTAATTTAACCTTTAAACATTATTTTGTTGATAATAAGAAGAATACAATTGATTGAGAATTAAACAAAAATTAAAAGAATTTACTATCAATTTTCATCATTTCATTCATCCCCATATTGTTAATATTATATTTACCCCATATTCTTACAAATATATTTCCCCCCATATTCTTACTAATATATTTACCCCATACTCTTACTAATATATTACCCCCATATTCTCACTATACATACATACTTACCCCCTAAATATTATTCCTAATACACCAGCTTTCCGCAGCAATCTTTCAAATGTTCAGTGCATTTCATTTCCTTTCAGTTATCTATTGTAGATTTTCCTGACGATGTGTCGATATTGTACTTCAAATGCACCTCGCAAAATTCAATAATAAAAATATCAAAGTAATCCTCCCTCCACACCCGTCCCCACTTTAGCTTCCTTAGCTTTTCAAAATTTCTTCCAATAATCCATAATAAGATGTAATATTATTGGAACATGCGATAGATTTAATTCAATCGGTCGCTCGAGTCTTCTGAAAAGAACCAATTGCATTGGCTGAGTAGAATTTGTACCGAGTGAGTGCTGTAAAATAACGCCTGTAGTTGTAGATAGGCAGGTACTAGTGCTACAATAAATAACTTAGCACTACCATCAAAATAAAGCACCCCGATACGGTGGGGAATGACTGAGAGTTCAGTAGAGCAGCTCTTAGTGGAGTCCTCTATAGTGAATGAATTTTCTTTAGTTTGCGATAAATAGCATCAGTTTTAGATATTCATTGTCATTTTAGAGCAGACTAAATAAGACTGAATGAAATTTGCTAACTATACAGGGTATTCTCTTACTCAGGACTCTACATTCACTATATAGGAATTCTACTGACTGAGAAAATAAATTACGCGGCAAATTGTCCTCACGGCAAATTGTCCTCACGGCAAATTGTCCTCACGGCAAATTGTCCTCACGGCAAATTGTCCTCACGGCAAATTGTCCTCACGGCAAATTGTCCTCACGGCAAATTGTCCTCACGGCAAATTGTCCTCACGGCAAATTGTCCTCACGGCAAATTGTCCTCACGGCAAATTGTCCTCACGGCAAATTGTCCTCACGGCAAATTGTCCTCACGGCAAATTGTCCTCACGGCAAATTGTCCTCACGGCAAATTGTCCTCACGGCAAATTGTCCTCACGGCGAATTGTCCTCACGGCGAATTGTCCTCACGGCGAATTGTCCTCACGGCGAATTGTCCTCACGGCGAATTGTCCTCACGGAGAATTGTCCTCACGGAGAATTGTCCTCACGGAGAATTGTCCTCACGGAGAATTGTCCTCACGGAGAATTGTCCTCACGGAGAATTGTCCGGCGGTGAATTTTCCTGGAACCAGAGAAAGAGTCACTGTGATGATGTACTATCAGAGAAAAGAGTCACTGTGATGATGTACTATCAGAGAAAAGAGTCACTGTGATGATGTACTATCAGAGAAAAGAGTCACTGTGATGATGTACTATCAGAGAAAAGAGTCACTGTGATGATGTACTATCAGAAAAAAGAGTCACTGTGATGATGTACTATCAGAAAAAAGAGTCACTGTGATGATGTACTATCAGAAAAAAGAGTCACTGTGATGATGTACTATCAGAAAAAAGAGTCACTGTGATGATGTACTATCAGAAAAAAGAGTCACTGTGATGATGTACTATCAGAAAAAAGAGTCACTGTGATGATGTACTATCAGAAAAAAGAGTCACTGTGATGATGTACTATCAGAGAAAAGAGTCACTGTGATGATGTACTATCAGAGAAAAGAGTCACTGTGATGATGTACTATCAGAGAAAAGAGTCACTGTGATGATGTACTATCAGAGAAAAGAGTCACTGTGATGATGTACTATCAGAGAAAAGAGTCACTGTGATGATGTACTATCAGAGAACAGAGTCACTGTGATGATGTACTATCAGAGAAAAGAGTCACTGTGATGATGTACTATCAGAGAACAGAGTCACTGTGATGATGTACTATCAGAGAACAGAGTCACTGTGATGATGTACTATCAGAGAAAAGAGTCACTGTGATGATGTACTATCAGAGAACAGAGTCACTGTGATGATGTACTATCAGAGAACAGAGTCACTGTGATGATGTACTATCAGAGAAAAGAGTCACTGTGATGATGTACTATCAGAGAAAAGAGTCACTGTGATGATGTACTATCAGAGAAAAGAGTCACTGTGATGATGTACTATCAGAAAAAAGAGTCACTGTGATGATGTACTATCAGAGAAAAGAGTCACTGTGATGATGTACTATCAGAGAAAAGAGTCACTGTGATGATGTACTATCAGAAAAAAGAGTCACTGTGATGATGTACTATCAGAAAAAAGAGTCACTGTGATGATGTACTATCAGAGAACAGAGTCACTGTGATGATGTACTATCAGAGAAAAGAGTCACTGTGATGATGTACTATCAGAAAAAAGAGTCACTGTGATGATGTACTATCAGAGAACAGAGTCACTGTGATGATGTACTATCAGAGAACAGAGTCACTGTGATGATGTACTATCAGAGAACAGAGTCACTGTGATGATGTACTATCAGAGAAAAGAGTCACTGTGATGATGTACTATCAGAGAACAGAGTCACTGTGATGATGTACTATCAGAGAAAAGAGTCACTGTGATGATGTACTATCAGAGAAAAGAGTCACTGTGATGATGTACTATCAGAGAAAAGAGTCACTGTGATGATGTACTATCAGAGAAAAGAGTCACTGTGATGATGTACTATAAGAGAAAAGAGTCACTGTGATGATGTACTATAAGAGAAAAGAGTCACTGTGATGATGTACTATCAGAGAAAAAAGTCACTGTGATGATGTACTATCAGAGAAAAGAGTCAATGTGATGATATACTATCAGAGAAAAGAGTCAATGTGATGATATACTATCAGAGAAAAGAGTCAATGTGATGATATACTATCAGAGAAAAGAGTCACTGTGATGATGTACTATCAGAGAAAAGAGTCACTGTGATGATGTACTATCAGAGAACAGAGTCACTGTGATGATGTACTATCAGAGAACAGAGTCACTGTGATGATGTACTATCAGAGAAAAGAGTCACGGTGATGATGTACTATCAGAGAAAAGAGTCACTGTGATGATGTACTATCAGAGAAAAGAGTCACTGTGATGATGTACTATCAGAGAAAAGAGTCACTGTGATGATGTACTATCAGAGAAAAGAGTCACTGTTATGATGTACTATCAGAGAACAGAGTCACTGTGATGATGTACTATCAGAGAACAGAGTCACTGTGATGATGTACTATCAGAGAAAAGAGTCACTGTGATGATGTACTATCAGAGAACAGAGTCACTGTGATGATGTACTATCAGAGAAAAGAGTCACTGTGATCATGTACTATCAGAGAAAAGAGTCACTGTGATCATGTACTATCAGAGAAAAGAGTCACGGTGATGATGTACTATCAGAGAACAGAGTCACTGTGATGATGTACTATCAGAGAACAGAGTCACTGTGATGATGTACTATCAGAGAAAAGAGTCACTGTGATGATGTACTATCAGAGAAAAGAGTCACTGTGATGATGTACTATCAGAAAAAAGAGTCACTGTGATGATGTACTATCAGAAAAAAGAGTCACTGTGATGATGTACTATCAGAGAAAAGAGTCACTGTGATGATGTACTATCAGAGAAAAGAGTCACTGTGATGATGTACTATCAGAGAACAGAGTCACTGTGATGATGTACTATCAGAGAAAAGAGTCACTGTGATGATGTACTATCAGAGAAAAGAGTCACTGTGATGATGTACTATCAGAGAAAAGAGTCACTGTGATGATGTACTATCAGAAAAAAGAGTCACTGTGATGATGTACTATCAGAGAACAGAGTCACTGTGATGATGTACTATCAGAGAAAAGAGTCACTGTGAAGATGTACTATCAGAGAAAAGAGTCACTGTGATGATGTACTATCAGAGAACAGAGTCACTGTGATGATGTACTATCAGAGAAAAGAGTCACTGTGATGATGTACTATAAGAGAAAAGAGTCACTGTGATGATGTACTATCAGAGAAAAGAGTCACTGTGATGATGTACTATCAGAGAAAAAAGTCACTGTGATGATGTACTATCAGAGAAAAGAGTCACTGTGATGATGTACTATCAGAGAAAAGAGTCAATGTGATGATATACTATCAGAGAAAAGAGTCACTGTGATGATGTACTATCAGAGAAAAGAGTCACTGTGATGATGTACTATCAGAGAAAAGAGTCACTGTGATGATGTACTATCATCCGCCGCAAAATGATTAAAAAGACAATAGCTATATACCACCACCTCTACGATGACCTCACTAGTACATGGAAGAAAAAGCCTTCTAAACCATAACCTTACTTTCAGATGACAGCCAACCAAGTGGACTTCCAAGCATTTGGATTGCAACTTGACTTCAACCCAAAAACATGTAAGTTGCCAGTAATGGCTGACACTGGTTGTCAAAGTTGCTTGGTTGGAATAGATATTGTTGATAAACTGGGTTTCTCTAAATCTAATCTCATTCCTGTCAAAATGAAAATGCATGCAGCAAACAATCAAAGCATTTCTATATTAGGAGCTGTTATTCTTTCTTTCACTGGAGTTAATAAACTGGGTTTGGAAGCGAGAACCCGCCAATTAACTTACGTAACTGACTCTTGTGACAAAATATTTATCAGCAGAGAAGCTTGTATTGACCTCAAAATCGTATCCCATAACTTCCTAACTGTTGGTGAGACAGACTCATCAATTATGGAGACAACCAAGACAATTGTTACAGCTATTCCCCAAGAAGAACTTTGTAGCTGTCCTAGACGTGAACTCCCTCCTCAACCTCCAACCAAGTTACCATACCCTGCAACTAATCAGAACAGGGACTAACTAGAAGTTTTTACTAAATAATCTAAAAATCGAATACTTTTAATGTGTGCGATCATCAAATACTACCAATAATGGATGGTACTCCACTACAGCTAATGATAAACCCTAATGCCACTCCAGTTGCATATCAAACACGCCCATACCGATCCCTATTCACTGGCAAACACTGGTAAAAGCCGGTCTTGACCGTGATGTGAAACGTGGCGTTCTGGAACCAGTCCCAATTGGCGAACCAGTCCCAATTGGCGAACCAGTCCCAATTGGCGAACCAGTCCCAATTGGCGAACCAGTCCCAATTGGCGAACCAGTCCCAATTGGCGAACCAGTCCCAATTGGCGAACCAGTCCCAATTGGCGAACCAGTCCCAATTGGCGAACCAGTCCCAATTGGCGAACCAGTCGAACCAGTCCCAATTGGCGAACCATTCACTTGGTGTCACAGAATGGTGGTTTGTGTCAAGAAAGGTGGAACACCACGGAGGACAGTCGATCTCCAGTCACTGAATGCCCAATTGCCCATGCCACAAGGGAAACTCATCATACTCGTTCTCCATTCTATCAGGCCCGCTCTTATCCCACAAGGTAAATAGAAAACTGTTTGATGCCTAGAACGGCTACTACAGCGTTCCTCTGAGACGCGAAGACAGGCACTACAGGACCTTCATAACACCGTGGGGTAGGTACCGTTACTGTTCAGCACCTCAGGGCTACTTAGCCTTAGGTGATGGGTATTCTAAGCGTTATGATGAGATAGTTGCTGACTTTACAAATATAAGTAAATGTATTGATGATTTTCTACTTTGGTCTGATACCCTAGAAGAAAGTTTTTTCCAGTCAGTCCAGTCAGTCAACTGGTTGGACGTATGTGGCAGACATGGTGTCACATTTAATGCGCAAAATTTCGTTTTTCACAGGATTCTGTTGAGCTTGCTGGACTCACTATCACACTGGACTCTGTTATCTGGAGAGAAATATGCCCAGGCCATAAAGGAATTTCCTACTCCTTGTAATATCACTGAAATCAGATCATGGTTTGGTCTCGTGAATCAGGTATCATATGCTCTTGCAATAACAAACACTATGCTACCTTTCCTTCAATTGCTTAAACCTAAAGAAATATCCACGTTGACTCCAGAACTAAATCATGCTTCTGAACAGTCAAAGAAATTCATAATTTGTGAAATACTCAAAGGCGTAACTACCCACATGTTTAGCTACAGATTGGTCGAAGTCTCGCATTGGGAATTGGCTCTCCCAGAAACACTGCAACTGCCCTAAAGATGTCTCTTTCTGTTGTAAATCTGGCTGGAAGGTTACTCTCGTGAGGAGTAGATTCACACACTCAGCTGAATTCCGGTATGCGCCAATCGAGGGAGAGGCCTTAGCTGTTGCAGATGCTCTTGATAAATGCAGGTATTTTGTCCTTGGTTAGTCACATTTAAAAGTAGCTGTAGATCACAAGCCTCTACTGAAAATATTCAGTGATAGATCCATGACAAAATCCCTAACAATTGCCTACGTAATCTCAAAGAGAAAACTCTACAATATAAATTTAATATCATTTGTGTGCCGAGGGGCTATGCAAAAAGCAGCAGATGCAACTTCAAGAA
Organism: Caprella mutica; assembly: GCA_947561585.1. Lineage (NCBI taxonomy): Eukaryota > Metazoa > Arthropoda > Malacostraca > Amphipoda > Caprellidae > Caprella > Caprella mutica. The sequence goes on along the minus strand of CANNZV010002308.1, from coordinate 66,068 downwards.
GCCCTGCCAGACCTATCCACTACCCAAAACCCATTCTAACTGATGATGTGGCTTCTACTTCGCCATTAGCCCCAACTACACAATTTTCTTGCAATCTCTCTGACTAGCACAGTGACAATAGATTCAATGTTCAAAGACAAATTGAAAGAAGACACAATAATCAAAAAGCTTAATAGATTGGATCTCTGTCAGGGATGGTATACGTACACTTCAATGACAAGGAGTACAGGATCTTTGTGAAGAAGTTGTCCCAAAATTTGCATGGTCCTCCAAGGGTACGGAAGCTATGTAGGCCTGTAATCAGGACAGTTCCAAATCTCCAAATCCATGAGCAAGAGGTTGTAGATGCTAAGAACAATAGGACCATCGATGTCGTGACACCACCAATGGTTAGGACCATTGATGTTGAGATAGCTAACTCATCAGCAAGTCGTCCAACCACAATGGACGTCTGATGCGAATTCTAGTCCCGTACAGTCTCACGTAAGAAAGAAAACGCGAAGGGAATCTGAAGGGACTTATCCTACACCGACAGTCCACCAGTGCAAAGGGTGGGAGGACTATAAGTGATCCTCCTGAATGCGTGCTCGAATAGGAATAAGCTTCTTGAGTTTCAGGCAGTTATATATAAGAGCGTTTTTTGCTTCAATCGGTGACTTAATCTTTGGAGGGCTGACTATCCTCGGTTTGTTGGTGCCCGTTAAGAGGGAAGAGAATATTAATAGCAGCAACTGAGCAGTGTATGCAAAAAGATTCCACCTGGGTGCATCCATCTGAAATGAGTCGCAGACTCTTCTTGAGTGAACATGTGCTCGTTTACCCACGTGTTAACAGATGCAATAACAGAGCGAGAGCGCATGTATCGTGCTACACAGCAAAACCCATCTCATGTTGCAGAAGTCTTAGCCTGAAAGAGACCGCATATCTAGCGAGATTCCAGGACAAAAACCCCACGTGCAAATTACCCCCGACAAAAAAACCCGTGCAATAAATCCTCCGGACAAAAACCACCCAAGCAAAAAAAACCCGGTCTATATAAATAGCATAATTCATTTTTATTAATATATTAAACATTATTCAATGCGAACCAATAATTATTACATTTTCTTCGAAAATATGATAAAATTTTTGGCAAAATAAGGCATACCCAATTACCTATTTTATAGTAAAAATAAGTACAGAATACATTTTGTCACTATCAAACCTGGCCGGGGGGGGCAGACCATGCCTCATAAATCTGTTAGTATTCTACTGGTATCCGGCGGCTTGGCCGAAAACGAATTTGCCGAAACCAACTTCACCGAACTAGATTCTCCGTATACGAATTTGCCGTAACCTAAATTGTCGAAAACGGATTCGCCGAAAGACAAATTTATCTGAAGATAAATTTACCGAAAGACGAATTTACCGAAAGACGAATTTACCGAAAGACTAATTTGAAAGAAAATGGCGAAATTACACGAAATTTACAGAAAAGGAACGACAAATTATAACCCTTAATTACACTAAATGATCCTTTAATTATTTTATCTCTTCGTTAATAAACGAGTATACCGTTGGATCCCTTGTATGTTAGATACCTTACATGGATATGTAATTGATATTGATGAATTTTCTCTACTAACGATGGCAAATTACTTAAACATTAAAAAAACTAATTACAACCTGGGTGGGATATAAATACACCAGTAAAAGGTGTTGTTCAAACTAAAAATGAATGACTGAAGTTGAACAAGTTAGCCCCAACATTAATGGTAGCCATGTTTCTCATTATTTTAATGCTATTTTCAGTTTTAGAGAATAGCTCTAGGGTTATTTTCTTATCTAAGAGGTATTAGAATTTTGTGTTAGGTAGGCTCGCAGGCTTCATTTACTATCAACTCTTCATTTTCCTCTTCCATCCGTGATTGCAGTCACCGGTGTTTGTGTCCTTTTTCATCACAATCTTTATATAAGTGACTGCATTCAGGGAGTAGTTTTTTTGCATCCATGTGTATTGTCAAAGACAGTGGTAGGTACATTTTTTCATGGAACCTCCGGTTCTTTGCATTTAAGGGAATGGTTTCCGGTATTTAGGATGTACCAATAATACTTGTCCGATTGAGCTGAGATTTTAACATAAGGTGTAAAGTGAAAAGAAATCATATGCTCTCTTTTGAGATTTTTTCATTTTGGGGCCCCCCTCCCCCGTGGGGGTCGAAAAACCTTCTTTTTCGACCCCCCCGGGAAACTATAGAACGGCTTGGGGGTTGGTGCTACAGAAAAATTTATTGAAGCTAATATGTTCTCTACTACTATCCTAAGGTCGTGGTGCAGCTTTTTTTTTTAATTTCTATCTGAAAAATTTTTTATTTGAATTTTAAAAAAAATTGTCATATTTTTTTTTTTTTTTTTTTTCTTCAAAAAAAATTAATTTTATAGAAAAAGTTATAGGAAAAGGGCTTCACCACGACCTTAGGAATTTCGGTCTGAACATATTAGCTCTTATACATTTTTCTGTAGCACCAACCCCCAAAAAGTTCTATACTTTTGAACGTGGAGAATTTGAGAAAAAATGGTACTGAGATAATGGAGGAAGAAAAATATTTATCAATAAATTTTTTAAATTTAAAAAAAAAATATATGCTTTTCGTCCCAGCCAAAAAGACTCATCAGGTCGCTTCGGGGGTCAACCCAGGCAGCGACGAAGCCTTCAACCATAAATGGGACCCATTTATGGTTGAAATGGGACCCATTTATGGTTGAAATGGGACCCATTCAACCATAAATAAACCCACTCTCTATAAGAGAATAACTCCCTAACCCCCAAACTGAGAAACGCGTTTGACACACGCACAAACGTACTAGGTGAATGGAATTTTTTATGAGTTTTCTTTGGTAGATTTGCAGGGTAACTAAATTAAAAAAAAAAAACGAAAAAAATGGAAAATACCCGAAACCATTCCCTTAATTTTATTGACGTCATCGATATAGTCAACGATATGGTTGAAGCGGACGTTGAATCTCCACTAAAATTAAATTATACCAAACACGGCCAGTTAAGTAAACAACTGTGTGATTACCAAACCAAAATTCTCTGTAATTTCGACATATTACTAAACCACGCACGGGATTCTTATTTCTTTATTCAGTTTTTAATAGTATTCCATACAGGTGTTGTGGGAGACATTATGAATATTTATTCTATTTAATTGAGTTTAAAATATAACATTGTTAGGTAATGAATAACATAATTATTAGTTATGTTTTTATCTTCCCAATATACCTCTGACTTCAACGATTGTGTCACTTGCATGAATAAATTTGTTTCAGATAAAAATATTTATTTCTATTTACCCTTTATTAGTAATTCCATATTCATATTAATGTTTAATATATACTGCTAGATATACGAATTTGCAGAATACAAATTTATATAGCAATAGTAAAGTCAATTCATATAAGATATGTTTTTTTATGCACAAGATATAATGAGAACTATAAAGTCCAACAGAATGTTCTTTATAAATACATTAAATTTGATTTTCGACAAATTCTTCTTTCGGAAAATTTGTCCTTCGGCAAATTTGGGATTCGGCAAACATGTATTCAGAGAATCCGCTTCGGCAAATTTGGTTCCGGCCAATTCGTTTTCGGAAAATCATCCTAGACCCAGTTCTACCATGACATCCTCAGTGCTTAAGACAAGTCTGGGCCTGTGGATGTAGTGTTTCTCGACTTTCAGAAGGCCTTTGGCACAAAATTCCTCACCGGAGACTGATGGCTAAGGTTTGAGCTCTTGGTATCATCGACACAGTGGCTGACAAGATTGAGGTAAGGCTTTCGAATAGGAAATAGAGTAGTCGTTGGTGGTACACGGTAAATTCACAACAGGAAATTCATCGCTGGTAAAATTAATCGCATAGTAAATTCATCACATGGTGAACTAATCTCATGGTACATTATAAATATAAATTGATTAACTTAAATAAAATCTTAGCAAGTAAGTGCAGACCTAACTTTACATTTACCTGGATTAGAGTAATTTGTTTGTGCGAATCTGTGCTGTTAATTTACTTTAAATGATTAATATGCTAGTAATAGAATGTAAAATAATTTTCATATATATGATACCTACATAGATAGTTCGGCCAGGCCGTCATCAAATACGTTGTCCACCACTATTCGAACATGGTATTTAGAATTGCTTTGATATAGCCAGAGAGGCCTGCCCTAAAACAAAAACGTCTGTGAAGTATGACATCGCTCATTCAACACCCTGATTGGCGTTCATCACCCAACAGTTTAGAATAGAACAGTATATATCGCCGACACAGAAGGCCCACCTCAGAAAAAGAAATACAAATATTGCTCAGGCAAAGTTCAGCTAATTGTAGAGGACTTTGAAAATAGCAATATCTTAGATAATTCAAGAGGAATATTTATCTTTTTAAAATAATTTAGATATGTTGTTTGTTTAGCTATAACGCCAAAATTTATTGTTTAATATTAACGGTTTTCCAGCAACATATCCTCATATTATTTGGACCGTTTTATTGTCTTTATTATGGATCATATCATATACCTTTAAATTATTTATCGTTCTAGTATTTCCATTATCTACCTTTATATTTACTGATATTTCAAGCTGCGAGAAACTTACCATGAGATGAATTTACCCACGATGAATTCATCGTGGTGTGCCTCAAGGATCAGTATTAGTATCACTTTTATTCCTCATATATATATGAACGATTTGGATACCAGTATCATCTCCAAAATGAGTGAGTTTACAGACGACACCAAGCTTAGCGTCAATGCAACTGTTCCTCATGCTGTGAACGAGTTGAGGAGGGATTTGACCAGGATCGGATATTTGTCAGAACAATGGCAGATGACATTCAACAAAGTAGTTTAAAATCATGCATGTTGGTGTTAAGTTCTCGCGCTGAATACACTCCTTAAAACGCCAGTCTCTCCTAAGTTGCAGGATCTCTACCGCAGAGTCCTTATAACCACCTAGTTTAAGCTTAGTCCTCATTGTATCGCCGCAGAGAGGAAGGCCCAGAAGATCCTAAGTTATATAAAGACGTTTTTTATACACCGAAATAGTTCAACATTCAGTGTTGTTATACCTGCAATAATTGAGATTTTATGAGTTCCCTGTCGCAGCCAAATAAGCAAATCCATTTACCTCCCCCATCCATATCTAGGTACTAATTTCTTTATGTAACCCATTGGGCTTTCCAGTGGGAAGATAAACCCTCAACCTCCAATGTGAGACTAAGTTATAAGTTAACCACATGTAAATATAACTCCTTTCTAGGCATTCATTTTTTAATCAAATTATATACAAATTAGATAAATTAGTAGAAATTACTAGAAAACAATTTTGGCATCTGGCATTAGGTATTAAGTGGCCAGAGCTAGCCAAAGTTGTTCATATTGTCAATTTAATAAAACTACTTCACAATTCTCCCCACCAACAAGGAAAACGGATGCAGAATATCAAATCAACAAAGTGGCTACGAACCTGCCGAGGTTACCTAAATCCAAAGCTGGAGATGAAGCAGGTTTGGTATAAATAGACCACAAATCAAAATGGATTTGCTATACCGGTATTCTATGGAGCCACTTTGAGTGCTTTGGGGAAAAAGGACAGAGGTGTGCGTCGAATTGCTGTAGGGAAAACTTCGAGGCTTTTGGCTGTGAAGGTAGGATCACGTCCAATGATAGCCAGTCTTGGAGAATCCTTGCGCCATATACAGTTATGAGATTCAACTCAAGGTGGCTGCGCAGATATCATGGGTTGGAAGGTAATAAGGTTATTTTCAAGATTGACATGGCCAATGTTTTGAATAGCCTACGAAGAGATGTTTTCCTGAATGCGGCTAAACAAAGGGCTCAGGGGGATTGATAGGCTGATTTGGCAGGCTTATTCTGGCCCAACAACGCTTTTCTTTGGGGGGGAAAACATCGTATTCGCTACAATAGGGCGACCCTTTCGGTCCAGCTCTCTTCTCTTTGGGAATTGATGAGATAGCTCGAAGGGTGGACAATGAGTTGAATATCTGGTATCTCGATAACGGGACAATCTGAGATTCACCTGAAAAGATGTTCCCTTGCTTGCAGCGTCTAATCAAGGACCTTGATGATATGGGTTTGGATTTTAACCGAGAGAAGTATGAACTGATTTTGCTGAATCATTCTGAGGAAGAATTAATCATTACGAGGAATCTTTTTGAGGATTTGATGCCAGGATTAAGAGTAGATTCAATGAATGATTCCAATTTGCTGGGAGCCCCACTCATGGAGAGGGGCATACCGCCAGCTGCTGCTGAGAAGGGAGAAAATTTGAAGAGGCTTTCTTCAAGGTTGAGACTGATTGAGAACCATCAAGCTTTTTTTTTACTAAAGAATTGTTTTGCCTTGCCTTAGATTCAATATATCCTCCGTACTTCACCAGCTTACAGAAATAGTGAGGAAATTTCAACAGTTCAAGAGGGTCATTGTACCAGATATTTCGATGGTGCCCAACGTTAAGTTTGAGGGAGACTCACTTGAGCAGGCATCGTTGCCCGTACGGTTTTGGGGGGTTAGGAATTAGGATGTCTAAGGACATTACGCTACCCGCATTCATTTCTTCCCCTCCATGCTACAGAGGATTTGGTTAGATCCATTCTGGGCAAAATACAGATTGGGGATGACTGAAAGATCAGAGCAGCAGTGTAGAAAGGGCAAAGTGAGGGTTTAGCCTCAGCTGAGGGAGCTATGGAGAGTCGGCAGAGGTCATGGGATTAGCCAAAATCGGTAGCCACTGTGGCGAGACTGAGCAAGGAGGTTGATCAGTTTTCTACCAGTTCACACGCTTGGAACGATACTCTACGCAGAGTCTTTTCGGGTTGCGATCGCGCTGCGTGTTGATGCGGACATCTGTGAGCCACACGTGTGCCGATGCGGCCAGAGAGTGGATTCAAGGTGGCTTCACGGTTTAACATGTCCCTACAGTGCTGGACGCCATCTGAGACATGCAGCCCTGAATGATGTTGTTAGGAGAGCTTTGACTTCGGCAGTTATCCCTTCAGTGCTTGAGCCGATAGGGGTGATAGTAAGCAGCATGATGGTATTTCAGTCTTCCCCTTTACAGATGAGAGGCGTCTTAGTTGGGATTAAACATGTATTTACACTTACTCTGAGACTCACTAGATGAAATCGACTTTGTCTCCTGGTAGCGCAGCCAAGGAGGCGGAGGGGAGGAAGCGACTCAAGTATGCGGCTCTTGACATTAGATATCTGTTCGAACCCATAGCGGTGGAAACGGCAGCTAGCTATGGTGAAACGACAGGCTCACTCCTTGCTGAAATCGGCCGTCGCTTTACCGACGTCACTGATGATGTCAGAGAAACCTTTTGGTTAGAGCAGAGGGTTTTTATGGCAGTTCAGAGGGGCAATATATCCTGATGTCGGTCAAGGAGAAGTATGATGGCCGCAGTTTGGGTGTTTGCCCTGTGACATGCTACAGGCACCTCAGTCTGTTGGATAAAGCATTTTTTCTTAATTATTTAACTTTCCTCGCGTATGACGTCACCACAAGTATGACGTTACTGCGGAAGAATTTTTTGGCTTACTCAAAATGTGCTGTGTGATACACCGTGTTGGAAGATCTGGAGTGTTTTCTTCGGTAATATACAATTCTAGACTTATAATTCAATAGAAATGCTGATCCATAGATGAAACATTTCGCAACTATTCCTTATTTGCATGTTAGAAATGCGTATTGACACACCGGTGGGTCAACACGCGATATTGGAGTGACCATGCTGGACCCACCGCTGGGTCAATACTCTGGGAACGTGTTAAAGAAGGTCTGTTTCTTCTAGCAGAGGCCTTTTAAAAAAATTGGATACGTAAAATAGTGTTGTCTATACAGTTGACAGATCTTCTAAGGTAGAAAGAAGTAACATCTGCAACTTAGAAGATAATTTGCTATTTTATCTTTCTATCGCTATCATAATCATAAGTCATATAGCCAAAGGTAACTGTTAATACGAAATAATAGCATGGTCGGGCAATTTTTATGTCTGTCATTTACTCTAGGCTTGTTTTGAACCAGACGACGATGTCACTACGGTGTAAAAGGTACTCCAATACCTTCTTACACAGTGAAAATGTAGAAAAAAAATTACTCTATTATTGAATAATAATATTCGATTTTACTAAATAATGTTATAATGAATTTTAAGCATAATATTTAATATTTTTTCTAATACTGTTTAGGCGTCAATCGAGGTTATCTTACGACTCATATCCAGAAATATTGTCTTGTTAAACCTACCTTTTTAGGCTAAGCAAAACTGGCAATCTAATTAAAATGTAATGCCTATCGTTTGCAAATCTCTAAGAAAAAATAATTGAGTGCTTCGCTTCACTGCACACTTAAAATAATAAACTCAAAACACTTGTTACAATGAAGGATGATTAGTCCATGTTAAAGTCTCCAATTATGAACCAATTCCTGTCAATTTTAGTAGCCAGTTTAACCACAATGATTATCGCATAATTAATCAATGGATTCGGTACCATAATAGAAAATAGATCAGTAATAAAAGTTCTTGTTACAAGTAAAGAGAACGTGTACTTTCAGACACGAGAGACACTATTTAAATTAACGAAGACTATTTTGAAAGGGAAATTCAATCTTTTTCAACATACGGGAGTTATGACATAAGACTTGCGATCTATTGTAATTAGATACTAATGTCTATCAATTTGGGTTTTGGTCACAGAGCCATTTGAAATCAACGCTTCATTTTCCTACAATTAGGATATGTATTCTTCAAAATAAAGATTTTGAAATATTAAACAAAGGTTTAGTGGATTCTATGCAGCTTCAACAATCACAGAATGGACTTTTTAATATTAATCAAAATGGCTGCTCAACTTCTAAAACTCAAAGGAACATTCTTGTTTCTAAACATGTTGTGGAAATAATCGCAGCATACTACCAATACGTTTGAAGAAGGTAAACATGCCAAGATGATTTAAATTTAACATTCTGTTTTACCATAACACCTATTAAAGGTACTCTAACACCACCTCCTCTGTGATCTGATTATAGTTTATCTAAATGTAAGGAGTTACGTGATAAATTAGATCTGCTGAAAGTTGCCATAGACTCTTACAGATTGGTCACACGGAATATCTGTAAATGACTGCGCCTGTGGAATTTTTCAAAATAGATTGCAAGAACCTGTCAATCTAATAGAGTCTGAATTAAGAGGATAGTTGAAATCAGATTTGAATAATTGGTGACATGACCCAAATGCTTGCAACGTGTGATTGCAGGCATATGAGTTCTCAAAGATGGATTTATCTTTCAGAATAGAGAAGATAGAGAGCAACATGACAGTTAAATTTACTTTTACAAATTCAAAATAAATCGCATGACCATTACTAGGAAATAAAAAATGGTTTTTGAATTTTTATATAAGAAACAATTTTGCATTTAAATTGAGGATATAGATTATACTTTCTCTCATTGAATTATTCATTCGTGTTGTCAATTATGAAGCGGCGTGTTCTAATACAGATAGCTATTTCATCAAATTGTTTGAAAAGTTTCAGATTATACCGAAATAGTCATTACAGTTAGTCAACCTGAAAAAAATGTCATAGTTGTCAATACCAAGAGCTACGAATTTCCACCTTATTACCAGAATAGTTATATACAGTTATCCATCCTCAAAGTACAGGCGACCTGAATATCTTCTTGAAGGTATAACCGGCAAAGATTAATTTCAGAACTGAAACAAACTCTCTCAGAATAGTGTCGCAGTTTGACAATGACAAGCGTGTTAGGCAGTTCTTCACAGGCAACAACTAAGTAGAGTACGTGGATGTGAAGTTGTTTGATCAACAAGGATTGAGGTTAAGCCGCATAAGTCTACTAGCAAGTGGTTGGAGAAGATTCAGTCTTGATATTGAAGTTGTTAAATAAAACTTTGCTGTTGATTTAGTACTTTTCTTGAATTGAAACCATGTGATCAGTTTCAAATGTTTCAAAGTCTGGTGTCGAGAAAAAGTTTAGTATTTCAGTTACAAATAAAACAATTCTAATAATTTTGATCAGCACACTACTTCAATAGCATAGAATTGAAATTACACAAAAAACTACTTTGATTTTGAGCTACAGGCTTAATTACATTTAAAAAAATTGAACTTCTTGTAAATATGCTCTATATTGCCAGTTTGTGCTGCTAATCAAATTTTGCGTAAATATTGTTGCTTTAATAGTTTACTTTTATAACATGACACGTTGAAGGGAATGTATATCAAATACAGACTAAATCAAGATTTGAGCATTCTATAAATTCAACCAATAGATTATATTACCATTAATAATTTATTTACGATACTCTATTTGCATAATATTTTATTCAAATTTCAGAATAGACTATTCTACGTTTTTATTTCTCCAATGCCTCCATTTTTATTTCTCTTTCCAGCTCTATAAAAGAAGTTAATTTTCTTCAAAATTTCTTCCTTCCCTCAAAATAATTATAGGAAATCTCATGATAAACTATTTAACAAAAACTTCTCGTCAATTTCTCGCCATTTATGGCTAAATAGTCCTCGAGGGTTTGACAGTCAGTGTAGAACGGGGGGTTTTTGCAGAAAATCTTTAATACCAAATTAATATGGATTTAGATATTTCATCAGTGGAGACATGAAGCACCAAGGTGTGTGTTCAGTGATGGTCAGGTGAGAAGTGCTGGAGTGTCATTTCAGCTCCTTGAACTCAGTTATAATGAGGCTTGAGATCCATGGTGACGTCACTGAGTGTATATAAAGATGGAGGAAGCATAGCAGCGGCTAAATTGGTGACAAAAGTTGGCGCTACCCAGACCAGTCAGTCACAGACCAATGAAATTAATAATTTAATGATTCAATGATAAGCAAGTCAGTAGAACAAAATTCATGGAAGAGAGAGGATGTGCGTGTGAGACGCTTCTAATATAGTTATTTTCATTATAGGTCAGTAGCTACCATAGTATAATAACTTAACAGGCATGCTCGTGCGCAGGAATTCCTCAAGCCATCCTGAACACCCTACGAAGAGTGTGACGTCACGTGGATCCTGAAATGTGGTTTAAGTTTAATGCATTATTAAAATAGAACAAACCGTCATTATTTGAACCTTAATAATTTGGTTAGTGCATATGACACAAAAAACGCATAAAAGCTTAATTATTGACACAAAAAGTTATGGATGTAATAAGACTAATATAATTTTAAATGGGTAATCTTCTACCGTTAGTTTTTTGTAATTTCTTTATTTTTAAATTCTTTCGTAACATCACGTTGAGTTGTAGACGTAATATCCTTTATTGATATAATTAATCTTCACTTTTGGTTTTCTTCTATTTGCTTTTGCTTTGTTCAGTTTTATATTTTCGTTTATCATTTTATTTACGCTACTTGCAGTTTTAGAGGATAGCGCTAGGGTTATGCTCTTCAACTACGAGGTATTAGATTTTGTGTTAGGTAGACTCGTAGGCTTCATTTACTATCACCTCTTCATTTTCCTCTTCCATCCATGAGTGCAGCCACCGGTGCTTGTGTCCATTTTAGTCACATTCCTTGGTAAGTGACTGCATTCACGGAGTAGCTTTTCTGCATCCATGAGCATTGTCACTGACGCTGGTAGGTGACTTTGTTCATGGAGCCACTTTCATTTCTGACTGTTCTTCCAGTCCCTTGTATTTAATTTCCTTTCGACGTCAGCGATATGGCCAATGGTTCCGAAGCAGACGTTAAACCCCTACTGAAATAAAATATTTTCATTTTCTTATTATACAAGCTGTAAAGGGAATATTTTATTAAATAAAATCTTAACTCATATGTTCATTAGTCACAAGCAAAATGCATATAAAGAAACATTAATTTTTTGTGCTTTGTAGTCACTGTAGTTGTGGAATATATACGAAGAGTTAAATATGCTTAATCCTTTTTTAACTTGAGTCTGAATCTTTTTATCTAGTGGTAATACATATTTAACTAAATTGCATAGTTTAAACATCACATCTGTGCCTTTGATTGTTAAACATCCTTAATTTAATCCTTAAAAGATAACTAAGAGGTAAGATTTTTACAGGTTGAATTTTTGATATAATATGAGTTTATTGCTGTATCCTTTTTTGGAGTACTAATACATATTAACTGAATCTCATCGTTTATTTCCATTCCAGAATAAACTTAAATACCATAGAATGGATAACAACAAACAATTAAAGGTGGCAAAAAACTTTGATTTGAAGGTTTCGTTTACGTCAAGCAAAAAGATTTAGCGAATAGTGTAGTGTCATTTGAATGTGAATTGAGTCGTTCAAAAGCAAAATGTAAAGCAAGAGTTAAAATCCAGGATGAGAAGGTAATCGGAAAAGTGAATGAGCATACACATGGTGGCGATACAGTGCTGAAATGCTGCTCGTCTTGCAAACTATAAAATCCAAAGCTACCACTACTCGTGATCCTCCTCATCAAATAATTAAGAATCAGACGCTCAAGTCTCCCAAAGGTTGAACATCTTATAGGAAATTTGAGGCAGTGCAGAATAAGAAATCTTGATCAAGTTCTATTACCATTGAATATAGAATCTCTAATTATACCAGACTAATTTAAATTTATAAAGAATTCTGTCCCTTTTCTTTTATATGATTCTAGTCTGATTCGTATCAGAATTTTAATTTTTGGTAGAACAAAGAATTTAGAGCATCTTGAATTTCACAGAGACTGGTATATGGATGGAACATTTGACTCTGTTCTCTCAAATGTATACCGTACATGCCTCCATTAATGGGAATGTAACTCCATGTATTTACTCTTTACACCCGAATCAAACGAAATAAATCATATACATTATTATCAAAACAAATTAAAAATTTGAACGAATACTTGTAACTGTCAAGCATATTGATTATATATAGACCATGAAAAAGTCATACAGACTAGCATTGAATCTGTGTTTTCCGATGTCCATGTAAGAGGATGATTTTTCCACCTGTGTCAGAATATATACAGGAAGATACAAAAATCAGAGCTTTCCACAGTATATGCCGATAATGGTGCTTTTTTCCTGAAAATGCGAATGATTCCTGCGTTGGATTTTTGTCCCCTGAAATTGTTGTTGAAGCATTTGAAGCTGTTGCAGACAATAGGCCAGAAAACGCTATTGATGTAATAGACTACTTCGAAGACTCACACATAGGAAGAATGCAAAGAAGATCTAGAAGAAGTCCATTATTCAAAATAAAAATGTACAATATGTACACAAGAGTCAAAAAACATCAACCAAGGACAAACAATAGTATCGAAGGCTGGCACCGGGGGCCATGGCTAGCTACAACTTACGTTTCTTGTATTGTTTAACCAATGTTTTTCTTCAATGTGACGTTGTAATTTGATACTAAAAATACTCGTTTTCTTTCTGATATTTTCTTCCTCTTTTAGGAGTAATATTAAGAGGAAATAGCATGACAATTACTATTACAATTACCTTGATCCCCCGAACTGTTGTAATTTGGATTGTGTATAGTCTTTTTTTTCAATTTTACCATGAATGATAAATATCATTTTTTTAACGCTACTCGCAGTTTTAGAGGGTTATGCTCTTAAACTACGAGGTCTTATATTTTGTGTTGAGAAGGCTCTTAGGCATCATTAACTATCACCTCTTCATTTTCCTCTTCCATCCGTGAGTGCAGCCACATGTGTTTGTGTCCCTTTTTGTTCCATTCCTTGGTAAGTGACTACATTCACGGAGTAGCTTTTCTGTATCCATGAACTTGTCACCAACTGTGATATTCGACTTGGTTTATAGAGCCACTTTTCTTTCTGACTGCTTCTTTGGTTCCGAAGCAGACGTTGAACTACTGCTAAAATAAAAAAAGAAATACTGTCATATATTCAATTCTTGTTGTGTTGGTATTTTTTCCGCGGGGGACTTTTTTCTTCTGAGGCATTTTTTCCTCTACCTACCCATAAAAACTGGTAGCTTTGGAACTTATTGCGTGAACATATATACAACTATGTTAGGATTTCTATCAGAGTTTTAATGAAATAGGTTAAAGAATAATTGAAACAAGACCTCGCTTTATTGTGGACTCTGATGGAAGACAAGAAAGTAATTTTTAATGAATGTGTTACCGGTTCTACAAAAAAATTATGAGACTCCAATTTCAAATAACGTACCATTAATTAAATTACTAAGCCAAGTAAGAAGTTAGTGTAGGTCCTCGTCTAACAAGTTTTTAAGGGAGCTGGTTGTTTTTATTCTAAAGAGAATTGAAATATGGTTTAGTTTAAATGTACCACCAGCTAACTAATCACATCACTTATATACACGGCTACAAACCTTGATTTTTTAGTGGCTAACACAATAATTTCTAGAGTCTTCTAAAATAAATTTGAGAAGACTAAGAGGAAATTTGAAAGGAATTTTTTTAGCTTATAGCAGAGCTCTAGCAAATTAGGTGATTTGTACCTAATACTTTGAGTGGTCAGACAATAAAAGTCAAGACCTAGGTTAGAGTGATCAGACTGAAAGGCCAAGATCGAATTGGAGATGGCTCCTTAGAGCGAAAGATTTAAAGTTTTATAGTGTACGGTTAGTTACATATACACTAGATAGGTAGTTTCATTGTTATAACCTAATTTATATTCCAATTATTAGTGAATTAATTTTGATATTTTTCTTAATTAAATTGAATTATAACTTGTAGTTTTATAGGAGAGCAATATGTTTATGTCCTTCAACTACAAGGTCTTAAATTGTTGACGTATATTTCATTTACTATCACCTATTCAATTCCCTCTATCATCCGTAAGTGCAGTTAACGGTGCTTGTCTCCTTTCGTTCTCCATTCTATGATGAGTTTCTGTTTTCACTCAATACCGATTTCCCATAAAATAATCTTTCAAACATAATTAAGTATGTTTCAATTTATTTCGATTTGAAATTTATTTTATTTTGTAACAAATATTTCGTCAACAGTTGATTCTTTATCCTAATATTTTAACTCTTATAGACTTATATGATACTAATATAGTTTTTACCTTAAAGATTCGATTCCTAGTTTTCGAGCCACCCATTACAATGGGAACACCCTATATTGTTTTCGAGCCACCTATAGAATCTCTTCTCGGTAGATTTTAATGTCTCAGTTTTATGAAACTAAATCTTAATTTACTTCAGTAAATAAATTATTCTTCAGCAAGTTATTTAATCTGGATTCAAATTAAGTAGTAGTAATAAAATTGAATCCACAACTAAATAGAACTCTTATATCCTATGAGCTCATTTTTAATATCGGCTAAATAGAACTAAACATCTAGTCAATTCAAATCTGTAAATTTGGTAGATGCCTTTTTCTTTTCCAAACATTGTAATTGTGTAGCTGCCAATTAAAAAATTGAGGTCAATGAATTTAAATGTCTAAATCTTGGGCATTACTCATAACTGGCATTAGTTATAGTTTAACCTTAAATATACATATTTCAAAACTATCTATGATTTAGGTCAATAGTTATAGATTTTTAGATGAAGATTTAAAAAATAAAAATTGCGATTTTTAGGTGTTGCACATTTGCTAATAATTGGGAAAATTGATGAAATTTCAGCATCATACACAATTAGGTACTCGAAATATTACAAAACTCCTATGATTGTCTACAAGGACAGTTGCCAGATCAGAATATCATAGGGACAAGGTTAATATTGGATTTCTGATTCTCAAGTCTCTATAATTTTTTCTTAGATGATTGCAAAATAAATACTATCTTCAATTTCTGTTCCTTTAAAGTAAATTTCCAATCTAAGAATTTTGTTATTAAATTTAAATTATGAAATTGGTGGTTTTACGTTACATCGGAACAAAATGCAAAACAAATGCAAGGAAAGTAGCTCAATGAATAAAGTCACTAAGTATCAGTCAGTGACTGAGCTCATGGATACAGAAATGCTACTATAAAGGAATATGATAAAAATGACACAAGCACCGGTGGCTTCACTTACGAATTGAAGAGGAAAATGAAGAGGGGATAGTTTTAAGCTTATGGCCCCACCTAACACAAAATTGTAAGACCTCTTAGTTGAAGAGCATATCACTAGCGCTATACTATAAACTGCAAGTAGCGTTAAAAATAATAAATACGATAAAATTTACGAGCTGTGCACAGCCCGACTAGTGATATAGCTCATGAATTATATATCTGAAATAAAAACAAGTTTGAGGATTATATAATATATATATATATAACGAAATTGTGAATATCGATATATTTCAAACAGAACCTTTGGTAAATTTGACCATACACTACACCGCTAAAAATCATGACACCTGTATTTAGGATAGATTTGCAGTATTTCGATCATTTTAGCAATATTCCATTAGGTTCAGATGTGTAATACAGTTTGATCGAAAGAATTATTCTTATTTGTTTAAGATATCCTGCCTTTGATAGTCTCTTAGTTATTGAGCTGATGCTATTCAGTGTTAAGATTTGTAAAATATAATATACGATGCTACATATTAAATTTATTGGAATTTTCGAAAGAATTGATGAAGAATTTGAAACTTACTCACCAAAATAATTTAAAGTATATGTTCAAATCTTAATAAACAACTTAATTAAATTGATACCATCTTTGAATAATCAGCAAAATTCACTAATTGTTATCTGTATTATCATTTACTATTAACTTATTGGTATTTTTTCCAGTTACTACGAAAAGGTGGGACTTATCCTAAGCAACGGTGCCAAATCTCAAAATATTGACTGAAAAATCCACGGTTTTTGTAATTTATATTCTAACTGTATTCATAATTTGTTTCCCTGATAATACATGCATTAGGTAGTTTCTTTCTAGGTATTCAACCATTTTCATAATTAGAATACTTACCTACATTAGAATAATCTCTAACAATTATGCTTATCTTTATAATAATCGATTGAGCTGAACTAAATATACCTCACTCTCCAGTAATATTTTGGATTGAACATTTAATTCTAATAAACTCCTTTTAAAATCTACTATCTTCTGATGGTAAAATTGAACCTCAACTATATCAAATTATCAAAGCTGGTGAAGTTACGGTTGCCTGAACGTAATTTAAGGCCTAGGTCACACCGCCCGAACTTTGATGGGGCGATCCTTGAGCGGTGAAAAAAATTTATCACCGGTCGTTACCGTTCATAATAGTTGGTCCCCGTTACAGCAACGCCGTATACGTTTGGCCACCACTTATGTTCCCTCAATGATCCGAAGGTTATAAGCTACACAAAACATTGCGAGCGTTGCTCAAGGTATATTAACTACAAGGTAGAGTATTGCGCAGGTTCATATCAAGATGATTACAGTTTTGTTGTGAAAAACGCTTCGATGTCCCAGGAAATTCCTTTTAAAATGAAATCAATTTATGGTATTCATTGTTTTTAGAATCGAATGCTTTAACTTCGTTTTATTTGACTAAACTGGCTGAATTCAGCATCAACTTTATTATTCTGAAGTTATATTAACTTAGAAGGTATACTAAATGTCTTGATAGGAGTTTTAGAGTCTTCTGCGCATAAACAAATACGAACACACGAACGCACAGATGTGCCCTGTAATACTACATTACATACTTTATAATACAATTAATACAGCTGGTTAAATAGTATATAAGGATTTGCTGGTTAAATAGTATATAAGGATTTGTCCATGGTCGGGTGTGTAGTGTAATGTACGGATGTCATAAAAAAGTGTTTAACCCGCATGTATAGTATATAAAGTAATGCAATCTAATATTGCAGGGTCACATCTGTGCATTCGTATGTTCGTATTTGTTTATGCGCAGAAAAGTCTAAAATTTGTATCAAGGCATAGCATACCTTGTAAGTTAATGTATCTTGGTTTTTCTATACCCAAAGTTCACCATCACCCAACAACGCCCAGTAAAGGTTTGGCACCGCTAGACGCAAGTTCGTGGATGCTTTTTTCCGCTAGGCCAATGAATAAATCCTGAACGGTCCTTCGCCAGCTTAGCCCGAGCGGTGATTAAACGTTGTACAAGATTTGGTAGAGCGTTGTTAATATTTACGAATTACGAGAGTGGTGCCATAACGGTGCACCGCTGAAGCTGGCGTTGCTATCGAGTTGGCCTAAAGGGTGCTAGCGTTGGTTTGGCGGTATGGCGCTGTGCGACCTCCTTGCAAACGTCAACCAAATTTCATCACCGCAATGAATCACTGCTTCAACGCCTGAGACAATTTCAACAAACTCGTGTCCACGATGAACGCTTTCAATCGACAATCAAAGTTTATGCTACGTATAATGCTGTCGAAGCAGTTATGGTCCAGCATTTATGATTTCTGCGTTGACCTTGCAGACCCAAGCGTTCACGAACTTGTGTCTAATGGTGCCGAGCTTTGACTGGTCGTTGTTGGGACTGTGGTGGAGTGGAAAATAACGCTCCTTAATGCTTGTAATATTTTGTGCAGTTCAAAGCATTCGGAGCAGTAGGAGTGAATATTAGCGGTGGTCGAGCGTATACGGCGTTGCCTGAACGGTGACGAATTTCTGGTGAACGCCAACTTTAAACACTTGGTGCACGGCGAATTGTCTCTGGGGGAATTGCCACTGGGTGAACTGCCGATGTGTGAACTACCCATGTGGGGTAATTGCCACTGGGTGAACTGCCCATGTGGGGTAATTGCCACTGGGTGAACTGCCCATGTGGGTGAATTGCCACTGGGTGAATTGCCACTGGGTGAATTGCCACTGGGTGAATTGCCACTGGGTGAACTGCCCATGTGGGTGAACTGCCCATGTGGGTGAATTGCCCATGTGGGTGAATTGCCACTGGGTGAACTGCCCATCTGGGTTAATTGCCACTGGGTGAATTGCCACTGGGTGAACTGCCCATGTGGGTGAACTGCCCATGTGGGTGAACTGCCCATGTGGGTGAACTGCCCATGTGGGTGAATTGCCACTGGGTGAACTGCCCATCTGGGTTAATTGCCACTGGGTGAACTACCCATGTGGGGTAATTGCCACTGGGTGAACTGCCCATGTGGGGTAATTGCCACTGGGTGAACTGCCCATGTGGGTGAATTGCCACTGGGTGAATTGCCACTGGGTGAATTGCCACTGGGTGAATTGCCACTGGGTGAACTGCCCATGTGGGTGAACTGCCCATGTGGGTGAATTGCCCATGTGGGTGAACTGCCCATGTGGGTGAATTGCCCATGTGGGTGAATTGCCCATGTGGGTGAATTGCCCATGTGGGTGAACTGCCCATGTGGGTGAATTGCCCATGTGGGTGAACTGCCCATGTGGGTGAATTGCCACTGGGTGAACTGCCCATCTGGGTTAATTGCCACTGGGTGAACTGCCCATCTGGGTTAATTGCCACTGGTTGAACTTCCTATGTGGATGAATTGCCACCGGGTGAACTGCCCATGAGGGTGAATTACAACTGGGTGAAGAACTCTCACTGACTACATCACTACGTACACGAGATGAACAAAACACACACTCGCACCGTGTGTTTAGGTGTACCCCCCCCCCCCCCTCCTAATATAAGGGTGGACTGAGAATTGGGCCCGCCGACAGTTGGGCCCAGGACAATTGGGCCCGCCGACAGATGGGCCAAAGACAATTAGGCCAAAGACAATTGGGCCAACGACAATTGGGCCCCAAGACTATTATATTATTTACCCATTTTGTGAAGAGTCCACTGTATTAACTTAATTAAAAACCATTACTACTGTAATAACTAGGGATGCGACATTATGCGTTTTGCATAAAAAATATAATCTTGAGCATAATTAAAATAAACAATATTCTTTATATGAGAAAATATTTTCGTTAAGAAAAAAAAAATTTAATAGAACATATTCTTTTCATGAATAAATACTATTATTCTTATGCTTATGTATTAATTAATTTGGTTCACGTAACCTTCAATTTTGTTAGATCGCTATATACTATATTTCATTCATTTTAGTAGGGGTTTAACGTCTGTTTCAGTCATATCGGGACTATTTCGCTGACGTCAAAAGGAGATTAAATAAAAAGGACTGGAAGAAGCAGTAAGAAAGAAATGCAAGTCCATGAACAAAGTCAACTACCACCGTCAGTGACTATTCTCATGGATGCAGAAAAGCTACTCCGTAAATGCAGTCACTTACCAAGGAATGTGACGAAAAAGGACACATGCACCGGTGGCTGGACTCGCGGATGGAAGAGGAAAATGAAGAGTTGATGGTAAATGAACTTAACCCTACGAGCCTACCTAACTCAAAATGTAAGACCTCGTAGTTGAAGAGCATAACCCTAGCGCTATCCTCCAAAACTGCAAGTAGCGTTAGAAATATGATAAATATAATAAAAATGGTAAAAAGGAAAAAACCTAATCCAAATTACAAAAGTTCGGGGCCCAAGGGAAGCCATCCCCCTTTTCTTCCATTCACTACAGCTTCAAGATACAGCCCCTGCGGGGGCTAATAAGCATGCGTATGATTAAAATGTTCAATTACAAGGTGTTATGTCTCATCATCTAGATTACATTAAGTATTTTTCTTTATGACTGCTTCTACGAAGTCCTTTGTATCTTTTTTACTTCATCAATATGAGTTAGAGTAGAATGCAAAATCTTTGAACCCCTAGTCCGATTAAAAACCAAATTGAAATTTCTTTTGGGTTGTGAGTAAATGACGGGCTAGCAATTTAATGTGTAATTATTAATAAAAATAATTAAGAGTTTGTTAAGCATTTCGAATACGAAATATGGTTTGATTCTATTTTCTACATAATTGTTTAGAGAAAATTTGTCCATAAATTAAAAAAATATATTTACAGTACTTGTGTTATCAATACAAATAAATATATGGAGGTATTAAAATCAAACCTTTCTCGTTCATCAAAAATAAGAATAAAGGGGTGTTTCCTCTCTAAAAGATAAATGGAAATCCTAACGAAATCTTTCAATTTTCAATCATTAAACTAAAATTCGTAATTAGTTTCCTTATTGGGCTATAATTTGTAGTTTGTTTCTGAGTCCAGACGAATCTGATGAATTTAAAAGATTAGTAACGTTTTTTTACGAAATCCCTAAGAAAATACAAGTGTTTTTAGGCTGTTCTCGTAGCTGGTCTCAGCAATAATTGAAATTCACTTTATTTCAGATTTTTTATGATGCTCTTAGAGTGTATTTAATGTAAAAAGTAAACTTTTATTTTAGTTTATTTTAGTAAACTGATTGCACTGTGCCGAAGGTTAATATATGAAAAGTTGATAAATATTAAATTTATGAATGACAAACAATTTGTTGTGTTATGCAGAAACTATTTTTTACTTATTTAGATGAAAGAATGAAGATGAATTGAAAATCAATTCAAAGACAATAAATGAATGAAAACATAGATTCATTTATTTCCATCATAATTTGATACATTATTGAATCTGTTGCTACACAGGTCTAGATCAGGGTAACCACATGTTTACCAGATTATGAAGTAGTTACACACATGTTTAAAATGTATGAGAAATAGACGACAAGTATAATAATTCAGCGAAACAATAATAAATATTGGTATTTCGTCGAAAGCTTAAAAGTTTTAATTACTTGAATCGAAATTTTAAGTTTGTATATTACTGTGAAATAATTTAATTGACACGATCTTCGAATATTCAATTGAAATTCACTAATTGGTATCTTTATTGTCATTTACTATTAACGACGTATTGGCATCTTTTTAGTTACTACAAAAAGGCGGGGCCAAATCTCAAAAAATATTGACTGAAAAATCCACGGTTTTTGTTATTAATATTCTAACTGTATTCATTAATTGTTTCCCTGATAATACCTAAAATTACTCTAAATTCACTAACTATGGCATTAACTAAACTGGAGACCAAATAATTTCACCTATTCAGCTCAAAGGACCAGGTACAAAAATAGGATTTTTTTCATTTTTTCTAATTTTAATACGGAAGTATAACTGTACAAATACACTCCTGATCAAAAATTTAGAACCAGTTTATAAATGACAAAAAATATTACATGATTCAGTAGAAACGCTAAATTTTTCTATATTAAGGTTAGTAATGCCATTGTCTAAAAGGCATGATTGAATTTAAAGTGATTATAAGAATAATTTATTTTTAAAAAATTATTTTTAAAAAATGAGGTCGATAACCATTGATCAAAATTATAAGACCATGGAAATGAAAAGTTAAATTTATGGTCATTGCACTATTTAGAGTTTAGTTAGAGATTAGCAATCGCTGTGTAAGGGTGTAATAATGCCTAAAGCAAGCAAACGTACCGAAGTTAAACGTGCTAGAGTTCTAGACTTTCACGAGCAAGGATTGACACAAAGGGCAATCGCAGAAAAGTTAAATCGAAGTAAAACTATGGTTATCAACTTTCTAAATGATGTGAATTATGGAAAAGCTAAATCCACTG
Organism: Caprella mutica; assembly: GCA_947561585.1. Lineage (NCBI taxonomy): Eukaryota > Metazoa > Arthropoda > Malacostraca > Amphipoda > Caprellidae > Caprella > Caprella mutica. The sequence continues at coordinate 43,578 of CANNZV010002308.1, read as the reverse complement.
GGAGATGCCTCAGTTCTAGTCAAATTAAGAAGGCCACAGATGCTGATTGCAGTCCAATAACCATCAGACCACACTTGCGACAAAAAGGCATGGTTAATAATAAGCGTCTACAGGTACCCTAGCTTACTCCGCGTCACAAGGAGAACCGTTTAAGGTTTGGCTGCGAACACCAAACATGGGACGTTGGGAAGTCGAGTAAAGTTCTGTTCTCAGATGAGAAAAAATTTAATCTAGATGGTCCTGATGGCTTCCAACGATACCTACTGGCATGACAAAAATAGATCAATTTTTAAACATCTGTAAACACTACAATTAGTAAAGTTTCTTTTTCGTAAATTGAAATTAGTAAACTGTATCTAATCATCACAGATACACTTTTCTCTCACTGTACTGTATCTAATCATCACAGATACACTTTTCTCTGACTGTACTGTATCTAATCATCACAGATACACTTTTCTCTCACTGTACTGTATCTAATCATCACAGATACACTTTTCTCTGACTGTACTGTATCTAATCATCACAGATACACTTTTCTCTCACTGTACTGTATCTAATCATCACAGATACACTTTTTTCTGACTGTACTGTATCTAATCATCACAGATACACTTTTCTCTGACTGTACTGTATCTAATCATCACGGATACACTTTTCTCTCACTGTACTGTATCTAATCATCACAGATACACTTTTCTCTGACTGTACCGTATCTAATCATCACAGATACACTTTTCTCTGACTGTACCGTATCTAATCATTTTATCTTAGGAAGAAGTGCGTCAGTCTCTAACAAAGAAGTGCTGAGTAGACATATTCTGAAGCCCTCTGTACCTGTGACATGTCACGTACACGTAAAACGAGTGACACTAGATGGGAATGGTTATTATAAGAGGTGTGATTCATTTGTTATACCCTCAGGCAAGTTATTAATGGTATAGTTCTTCTGACAGTTAGAGGTTATTTGTGTATTATAATAAACCATGACTATTATTACACAAGGAAAAAAATTGTGAGTCAGTCTCACAATGGTCTCATCGCTTGAGTCAAGGCTGTAAAACTCCAATACTGGACTATTTCTTCTTGATTGACTCTACCTGAGCCCTAGTCAATCTGTCTATGAATTAGGAGTCAATATTACTATTGATTTTTAGTAAATCATTGGAATGAGTCAAATTGACTCACATTTTCGTGCCGGTTTTTGGACAAATTGAGTCAATTCATGTGAATCAATGGTTTAAAAGATGAAATAATTTGCCGTACATCAAGTACAGTGTGAATGAATTTGGCAAATAAAATTTTAAAACATTAGATTGAATAATGAAGAAATATTCCAAAAGCATATGATTATATATGATATAAATTTAGCTAAAATTATTTATTTGATTTTTGTTTAAATAAATTTTCATTAAAAACAATCAAATAAATAAATTACAAATACTGTTATATTTAATATCTACTATTATTATTAAATGTACAGAAAATTCGAATATTTTCCTGGATATGATATTATTCTGATATCAGTTCAATAAATGGTTTCAATAACTTTTATTTTATTTTATTCAGTTGAAAATTTTGGATTAAAAGCAAAGTCAGGATTAATAATTAGTGCATAAATTGAACTTATATCATTGTCCATGAAATTGATAGATTAAAATGCAATAATTTTGACGGCACGCATACAGTCGTACACTGGTAAAAAACAATAAAAACTTTTCTTCAGTTTTAAATTAGAGTAGCAGTATCCAAGATGCTTTAATTGTCTCTGTATCCAAGATGCTTTGTCTCTGTATCCAAGATGCAAACCTGTGTTAATACCCACTTCCCGAGAACTGTGACTCAATGTTCTTACCAGTGAAGTGGGAAGTCCAGCAGGAAAGTGGCACAATGTTCATTGTTCAGTCACTTACCAACGTCAGTGACAATGGTCATGGGAACTAGGACTTTTCCCCGCCAGGACTTTTCCCCACCAGGACTTTTCCCCACCAGGACTTTTCCCCACCAGGACTTTTCCCCACCAGGACTTTTCCCCGCTAGAACTTTTCCCCGCCAGGACTTTTCCCCACCAGGACTTTTCCCTGCCAGAACTTTTCCCCGCCAGAACTTTTCCCCGCCAGGGCTTTTCCCCGCCAGAACTTTTCCCCGCTAGGACTTTTCCCCGCCAGAACTTTTCCCCGCCAGAACTTTTCCCCGCCAGGACTTTTCCCCGCCAGGACTTTTCCCCGCCAGGACTTTTCCCCGCCAGAACTTTTCCCCGCCAGAACTTTTCCCCGCCAGAACTTTTCCCCGCCAGGGCTTTTCCCCGCCAGAACTTTTCCCCGCTAGGACTTTTCCCCGCCAGAGCTTTTCCCCGCCAGGACTTTTCCCCGCCGAATAAAATAACAGTAATTTAGGTTACTAAAGTATGATTTTGATAAAACAAAAAAATTATCAATAGAAGACAAATTTTATTAATAGAATTTGATTCCCGTATGTATTCAAATTGTTCGTTCGATTTTCAGACTGCGCCTTCGTATTTTCGCATATAATTAAGAGATGCTACAAAGTACAAACATTATTGCAATACTAAGGGTTACAAGTGTCGCAAGTTACTCTAATTCAGCACCTTCGTTTTATTAAGTTAATCAAACTCTATAGTTTTACACATCGTGAATTTTATTTTTCTATTTTTCAGCTATTATATAAAATGGGGATCTATTAACTACTCGTTCAAATGTATGCTTTTCCAGAGTATTAATGAATTTAATTAATTTTATTAATTAATTTTTTAATTACTATACCACATAATTAATAAACCTACTATAGATTTTTATTACACTAAATATTGACCTCTTTTTTAGTGTCCTTTTTTCTAATATGTATATTTAACAGTTGTCCCTTAAAAATCTTACAGCCATTATTATGAAAATACCTACGTAAGCTAGAGTGCAGAAATCCTTAAATCAAGACTTTTCGCGTAGTCATTAATCAGGTTTCAGAATGATTTATATATTTATATTGCCATACATTTTCTCTAAAATTCTCCAATGAAACTAATTATCGATTAGTAACCAATACAAAACGGGTTCGGTTCAAAGAGTACCCCAGTGGTGGCCCATTTCCAGTCAAGTAGTAATATGTGACAATAATATTAAAAGAAAAATAAGGTCTGTTTTTGAGACTGCACACTTCGTCATATAATTTCGTGGGAACGGACTTATTTGTCAAAACTATTTATTGTAGAAAATTAAATAAATAATCGAAACATTAAATTATCTTCCAGAGTTAAATTTTTAATAAATCCGGCGGGGTAAAGTCCTGGCGGGGAATAGTCCTGGTGGTGAAAAATCCGGCGGGGAAAAGTCAGTTTCCAATGCTCATGAATGCAGAAAAGCTACTCCGTGAATGCAGTCACTTAACAAAGGAAAGCACTGATGGCTTAACTTACGGATGAAAGAGGAAAATGAAGAGGTGAACAAAGAATTTAATTATAACTCGAGCACTATCATCTAAAACTATAATTTAAAATAGATTGAAATTGAATAAAGTGAATAAAATTACATTTTTATATCATTCTTCTGAAATATAAATAAATTTTTATTCCATTATTGAGTTCTAGACCTGACTACATAGAATTCCTGATCGGGAGTAAAGCTTTTTAAGGTATATGTCGTATGTCATAGGTAGCTTAAAAGGAAAAATGCTAAAATGTTAACAACAAATTAAACACCAATTGGCAGCAAATTTTTCAATTAATGCAACTATACTATTTCACATCATTTTGTTGAAAACCAAATAGTCCGTTCTACTTCAGAATTGCTATTTTTAGTCTAATAAAAAGATTTCACACCGTTTGTTTTGAATGTAAATTAGGTAGGTGTAATCTATTTAAAATTAAATAGTCTGTAAAACTTTAATTAACTCAGGTAATCATTTACAAAATTTGTTAATTAAATTCTAACCGAAAATCAAAACAAAGAGTGTCCAATCTTTTTCTTCAGTGTCATATTAGTGTTTCGTACAATTGTCAAAAACTATAAAAAGCATATTAAAAATATAAAAATAATACAATTTTCCTATTATGTTTCACCTTAGTTTTACAATATTATTATGTAATAAACTCATTTTTCTCGCACCTGGAGAGGAGCTTTAATTAATACCTACCACATCTAAACTAATAAAATTTGTGGTTGTTGCAATACACGAACAAACGTATTCCCAACAATATTTTCTCCCACAATTATTCAATTTCCTCCTGATATATCTACAGTTTACACGATGAAAAAATTCTGCATCTAAAGATTAACCTGTATAATATATCTACCGTCAGTCATCCGAAAAAAACCTTCGAGGAAAAATTCCTCCCGTAAACATCCTCAAAAATCCTTCATCTGAGACTAAAACTCCGTCCTCCAGCCTGCTTCGATAGTGACAAAATGTGCACTTTATTGAAAAAATAAACATTTTTCGAATTAACCTCCTCCTACTTTGCGAATATCTGTTATGTGCTTTTTGATAATTGTTAGAATAGGATGTGAATTACTATTACATATTCGATTTTTGTCGTGGGGGTATTCTTTCCTCGGAGGATGTTAACTGTGCTTATCAGGTGATTTTTAGGTTCAGAATGAGTTCAAAGTATTGATAGCACACTTTGATGAATGAATTGTGATCTCTACCTTTCTATCTTTAGTTTTCAAGTCGCCGTGATGATTAAAATAAGTTTCTACTTTATTCTTAGAATACTTAATACACTTAAGATAATCTATTATTAGTTTCAGTTCCTCATTATAATATTTTCAAATCACCGACCAATCAGAAAGCAGCTAATAAAGCACCGCTATTTCCAACCTATTAACAACCAATCAGGTGTTTTGAAATTCGATCTCAATCTTTATAATTATTTAGGCTCCTCCTCTTTTTTAGATCCTCTAATAACATTTCAATCGGCAAAAATCAGAGGGAATTTGAGGAATTTTGACGCGGCACCAAATCAAATATGTACTTTTTGCCTATTGCTGGGAATCGCGAAAGAATCTATTCGGAATTTGAGTCCAGTATGGTTCCTTAAAAGCTCTCTCCAAAAGTTCTCTTTTTGGAAAGGTTAATTGAATGCTCCGGAAGTAATATGAGCGGTGTATGCTAATTAGAAAACGCGAGTAGGGTGTAATTAACATTCCGACCAGAAGGAGAAAAGTCCTGCCGAGAGAGGGCGCTAATTGCTTCAAAAGGAGCGCCATTTAGCATTGCAGGGTGAGAGAAACCCTCAGTTGACGAAAAAAAATATTTATCTAGAAAAGACGAATTATCCAATCAAATATAATGAATTTTATAAAAAAAAATAGTTTCACATACAAGTGGGTTAATTTGTTCAAGTTAATTATTTTGATCAGGTATTGTATTGAAAATGTAATGAATTAGCTTTCATTATTCGAATTCTTATACAGCATTTCATACTATCACAGCGGACTAATAATATACCTCAGAGGATATCAGAATAGGCATCACAGAGCTTTTCTCTTCCAATCTATTCTGGTTCTCTTTCTCCCTCCCCATATCATATACATCATCACTTTTATTTTCTCGATTCTTCCGCCAGTGAATAAAGTTCTCATTGTAGAGGTGGCGTAATACCTCCCGAGAGAGCGCGTAACTCACGCAGGTTTCCCCACTCAATCCCTTCCTGCGATGCGTAAAGTTTCCATTTGTTTTGCATGTGTGTATCACCTAATAGCAGAGAGAGCTACAATATCGGTTCTCCTGAGACTCTTGCGATAGTTTTAGTTGCGTCCATTAACAGTGGGGGATTAGTTATTGGCGCGGAATGATATGTACTGGTAGGCCTCGCTTTAAGTACACCTTGCTTTAATAAAAGTTGTACTTATTTTGAGACATGTCTCGAAATAAGAACCGTTCGTAGACATAGAAAACTGACAATTTTTGTGATTATTTCACGGTAACTAAAAAAACATCAAAATTATAATTCAGAAGAGGTTATCAGAAGCAAATGGTTCAAAAATTCAACATGGCCTATTTTAGGGTTAGTTCCGTGTTATTGCACGGTTCTATATTTTCGAACACATAATTTTTTTATATAATTGTAAAACCAACCATTAACTTGGAACTTTGTACCCTACTACCAAAAATATTTCATAGAGCATAAAGTAGATGTTTGTTAAATGTAACACAATAATCATAGAAATCTAAGTATCTATTAATAGAGAGTTAAGCTATGGGTAGATTTTAAAACATTTATTAAATGCACGACCTTAAACTTTAATCACAGTCACAAACACTGAAAGACTGTATGTTATTATTAATATTATCACTCCGGTACTGGAGTGCACCAAGGTTTCGGTAGAGGGATACACTCAGTGAAAAACTCCTTCGTGGACCAAGTAGTATATTTCCATGATACTGGACAGATTGCCTGGAATTAATGAAGGCCTATATAAGTACATATTCAAGCAAAATAAATTCATACATAATAGTGACAATTACTAAGAAATAGGGTTATAATTGGTCCAACTAATTTTAAAGTTAATTATTAAAAAAGTTTTAGAACGGCAACAAATATTGATCCTAAATATAAATAGGATTGCAAGCGATTTTATATAGTAAGTAATCTACTAAAGCTTTAAGGCCTTGTTACACGGTGCGAGTTACTGTCATGATAGTGGACAGCAGCTGTCCCACTGTACTCGCATGCGAGTAGCTCGACTCGCCTCACCCGGTCACACAAGTGCGAGCTGATGGCTTGTAAATAGACAGTTACTGAACCTATACACTCGCATTTTGTATTATAATATTTATTCATTTTATTAACAATTTTTAATCTAATTAACAATTTATTATTAAATTAATTAACAATTTATTATTTTAATTATTATTTTATTAGCCCAATTTAAATAATAATTAATATTTTATTAATTTGATTAATACCTAATTACTATTTTTATTGATTAATAATTACTATTTTCATTAATTTAGTAACATTTTATTAATTTGTTTAATCTTTATTTAATTTGATTAATATTAAAATCCTAGTTATATCTGCATGACGTACGAGTTACTGTTATGTTGCAACACCATGCAAGTTGACATCCGAGTTTCGGAGGCGAGTGGCTGACTCGCCCATGAGTGGCGAGTAAAAACAAACAAAATTGTAGTAACTCGCATGCGAGTTACTAACCTCCTGCACATGACGGTTACTCGACTGATGTGGTCACACTGTGAAAGTAGCTGCACTAAGGTAACTCGCTTTGCCAACTCGCACGTTTACTCGCACCGTGTAACAGGGCCTTTAGGGTAGCTACTCATTCACCGGAAAAAAACTTTACTGTACTAAAAAAAATATTCGACATCTACTTTGAGCACAAGAAGTACATAGCTAACAAGATGAGTCTGTTAACAAATTATTATAGAAATAAGTTTCAAAAATTTCTCCTTTAGAAAGATTTTATAAATGACAAATTATTTTAAATGACTAGATTACCTGAGTGCCCTAATAGCTTTTAATTTTCCTAATACACATTAACTTATTTTAAACCTACCTATTTAAATTTTACATAACACAGCAACTTACTTTTAGATAATTTAGGCACTTCCTCGGAGAGGTATTAGCACAACAGTTTTATCAGATGGGAATTGCTCTAACACTGAGAGATTCAGATTCTAACAAGTAATCTCCAATTCGAACATTATTGGAACAATCGACTACTTGACAAAGAGATGAAAATTAGCAAAGAGATTAAAAAATTAGCAAATATGAAAAATTAGTTATACAATAAATATGAAAATTACGGATTTGAATCAACAAAAATTGAAGTTAATTCTGGGCACCCAGGCAGTGACGATAGCTAATAATTACGTAAAAAACGTAAATATATGGAATGAGAAATTCTGTCACAAATATATTCTTATATAGTACTATAACTCTAAAAGGAATTTTCTTTCTATAACTCATAGAAAATGAGATGTGTAATCAAGGTGTGACAATTATATATTTCTTGTTACTATTATTCGCTTTAGTTACCGTTTGGTAATTAAACTGAGTCGTGATTTGGTAATTAAAGCGGGGGATGCCTGCATCTAATCCGGGAAACATACTATTACCCGCCGGACTTTTCCCTGCATGGACTTTTCCTCGTCGAAATATTCCCCGCTGGACTTTTCCCGCCTATTTCTTTTTAAATTCAAACTCTGGAAGACAATTTAGTATTTATATTTTTTAATTAGTTTTTGAAAAAAATCTTTTTGACCAACAAATCTATTGCCGTGAAGTTGTAAATCAAAGTCTGCGGTCGCAACTAACCAATTTTTTGGAATTTTTAAACATTGTTGCTTGGAAATGTAGGACTTTATATCTAAATCGTCTTCAAATCTGACTACTTGAAAAATCTTGATTTAAGGATTTCTACACTCTATCTTATGTATTTTCATTATAATGGTTAATCCATTGTAAGTTCTTTAAGGTATGAATATTAAATATGCATAATAGAAAAAACGGCACTATAAAAATAGGTGAACTCAGTGAAAAACAATCTACATATAAAAGAAAAAATCATTTTAAAATAAATAATTCAGTTGAAGCCCCTTGTGAATTCGTCGCACCTCCTTTTACAGCGATTTCCAGAAGAAACTTCTGGAAGATGAATTAAATGAAAAGAGAACTCAAAAACGCACATTATTATCAAGATATTCCATACTTTGTAGTGATCTGCAAGCAACAACATCATGGATAGATTTCAACCATCTCTTCTCATATATCAACAACCAAAACAGTAACAAAATAGATGAAGTTAAAGAAATTCATAGACGTAAACTTTTTAATTTGGGATTACGAACAGCACGAGAGGAGCTTGACCCTAGTAACTTAATATTTAATTACTCAAGAAAAAGATTATCAACAAATGAAGTAAATGCCCTAGCTAATGGACTCAAATTTGGACTTCCTCCTAAGAAAATAAATTATCACAAATTTTTCCTCTCTTTTGAAAAACTATTCACTGATTTGAAAAATAATGACATCTCACCACTTCTTCCCGATGGTTTAAATCGAGTAAGGACTTCATTGAAACACCTTGCTTACAGCACATTTTACTCCTTCAACCCTCATAGTCTCAACCCGGATAAGGAACTAGTTAGCACACTTCAAAATTTGAGCAAAGATAAGGATATCGTTATTTTAAAACCTGATAAAGGAAACGGCATAGTTATTTTGAACAAAGAAGATTACAACTCAAAGATGCAAGAGATTATTTCGGACACCACCAAATTTAAAATTATAAATGAAGACTGGTTTAAAGTTACATTAAGACACGAAGACAAAATTAATCGATTTTTGGCAAAACTTCTTAAAGAGAAGCACATCAGTCAAGCTGTACACGACCATCTGAGGCTGTCCAGCTCTTCACCGGGGGTAATGTATGGTTTACCCAAAATTCATAAAGTTAATGTCCCTTTACGACCAATTTTATCATCAATAGGCACAGCTGGTTATAAAATCTCTAAATTTCTTCTACCATATTTAACTCCACTCACTTCTAACCAATATACTGTTCAAGATAGTTTCTCATTTGTTAAAGATATAATCAACACTCCAAATAGTAATAAGTATGTAATGGCTAGTTTTGACATTAAGTCACTTTTTACAAATATTCCCATAAATGAAACTATTAATATTGCTTCCGATTCATTGTACGACAACAATATTTATGATGTCCCTTCTTTTACAAAATTATATTTTAAAAATCTTCTGGAAATGGCTGTAAAGGAGGTGTTATTTATTTTTAATAATGTTTTATATTCTCAGTTTGATGGTGTAGCTATGGGTAATCCCTTAGGTCCAACGCTAGCGAACGTTTTCTTGTGCTATCATGAAGTAAATTGGCTCAATAATTGTCCTTCTGACTTTAAACCAGTAGTTTATAAAAGATACATTGACGATACTTTCATACTTTTTAGGCACAGTTCTCACATTACAAAATTTCTAAACTATTTAAATTCTCAACATTCTAATATTAAATTCACTTGTGAGACTGAAATTGATTCCAAATTAAATTTCTTAGACGTTTTAATAAGTAGAGAAAATGATAAATTTATTACTTCTGTATATCGCAAGAAAACGTTCACTGGCCTTGGTATGAAATTTAATTCTTTTATTCCTTTTAGTTTTAAACTCAATATTATTTCATGTTTAGTTTATAGGGCCTTTAGGATTTGTTCTAATGTAACTTTGTTTGAAAATGAATTGTCTTATCTTAGGGAATATTTTTTGAGAAATAAGTTCACAAACAAAATTATAGATAGTATGTTTAGGAAGACAATAGACAATTTATATAATCCACCTCCTACTAAAATAACTTGTTCTAGGAAACCAATTTATGTTAAGTTAGAATATTTAGGCCATTATTCCAATGTCCTCAAACGTAAATTAACATCTTTAATTAGTAAGTTTTATCCTCAAATCGATCCTAAATTCATTTTCAATTCTTCTAACACTATTGGCAATATGTTTAAGTATAAGGACAAACTCCCACCTTTACTTGTTTCCAACGTCATTTATAAATTCACTTGCGGACAGTGCTCCGCGGCCTACATAGGCGAGACAAGGAAACAATTAAAGGTTCGAGTTTGTCAACACAGAGGTTTTATACTGTTTTATCTAATCAAGAAAATAGCAAAATTTTAAACCATTCATATGATAATAACCATCAAATTTCGGAAAATGATTTCAAAATTTTATCAACCTGCAATAGTTACGATTTGAGGACATTGGAATCCATTTTTATTTATGAACAGAAGCCCCAATTAAATTCACAAGGGGCTTCAACTGAATTATTTATTTTAAAATGATTTTTTCTTTTATATGTAGATTGTTTTTCACTGAGTTCATTTATTTGTTTATTTAACTTAATTAATTGTAACATTAGTGATATTTATTGATTTCTGTATCCTAGATAGGAGAATTTTGTATTCATATAGTAGAATTAAGATATATTTAGGTTTCCTGAGGATGATTTTTTGAAAAAATCGAAAGCTTGAAGAAATATAGACTTTTTTATTACCACCCTTGTTTTTCTCTTCATTATTAAAATTCGGTTTCCACGGAACAAATCTATAAAAATAGGCCGATATTAAATGTAATAAAAAAACTATAGTTTCTGTAATATATTAATTGTCAAATTAATAAACAACAATCTAATTTATTAGTGTTCTGGAAAAATATATATTTGAACGAGATGTAAATAGATCACAAATTTTTAGGTTTAATAGCTGGCAAAGAAAATAAAAAATTCGCGATATGTGTAACTTTAGAGCTGGAATAAATTGAATTAATCGTAGCTTCTTAGACTAAATTGCGACATTTCGCAATCCCTTAGAATTACTTACCATAATGTTTGAACCATGTAGCATATCTTTATAAAGTAAAAACTACCAATATGGACAGAGAATTCCAAGCTAAAAATAAGACTGTATTATTATGTAAGTCTGTTAATAAAATGTGTCTTCTATTGATAAATGGTTTGTTTTATCAAAATTATAATTTAACAGCCCAAAATACTATTATTTTATTCGGCGGGGAAAAGTCCGGCAGGGAATAGTCCAGGCGGGGGAAAGTTTGGTGGGGAAAAGTCTGGCGGGGAAAAGTCTGGTGGGGAAAAGTCCGGCGGGGAAAAGTCCGACGTGGAAAAGTCCGGCGGGGAATAGTCCGGCGGGGAATAGTCCGGCGGAGAATGGTCCGGCGGGGAAAAGTCCAAGTGCCATCTAATCCCATTCACATTTATAGACTATTTAGAAAGCTATTAATACTCTGAAATGATAGGTACATTGTATTTTTATGGAAAACTTAATGAGCAGTACAAATTGAAACACCGATATTGTATTTTGTTATCTTCCTTCTACACGGTATGGGCCACAAAAATGTTTTCGCTTTTTCAAATACTTTTTAATCGTTAGCCAATGGACCAAAAAACTGTATCTTGGTCTCTTTTTCTCCGCCTCTTATTAAACTATTAACAATTAAAAACAATTTTTAACTGATGGATATATTTTAAGAACAGGTAAGCAAAGATTGAGGGTGATTATTTTTGTCATTGGGCGAAGATTATTCTTAGAGCTAACTCTGTGATTTCACTTACTAAAAATCCGTGAATAAAAGGAAATAGATTATATTGGTAGACATTTTAATAAAGAGTGCTTACACTTCTCCCTTTTAAACTATTTGATAATAGAAACAACTTCAGTAACGTTTTGATCTCATTGAAGTTTTCACTAGGAATATTCGTTCTTCGCTTGTTCATTGCATGGTTAAGGGGACAGTCCCAGCCATTTTCTGTTTTTTGATCCAAATATTTTCATCTTCACTGAAGTGTTCCTAGTGTTCTAACACTCAGGTAGGTGAAGTATCACATCGCTAACTAACTTCCGAGACAGTGGAGGGGGATTTGAAGAGAGGGGTCAGGGAGTAAAAATCGATAAATTAGTGGATTTTGGTTGTTTGTTCTTGCTCTTGTTTTTTTGTTGAACTTTACCACAGTGAGTCAGGTGGCGCCTGGTGACTAGGGTTGTGACATTGCATATTTTGCATGTGCCTTTCTAAAACGCATATGCTTATTAGATTGGCATATGCATTTATCAATATGCATATGCAATTATAAATATACATATGCGTTTAGTAATATGCATATGCATTTACTAATTTACATATATGAATTTACCAATGTGCACATGCATTTTCCAATATGCATATGCATTTATCAACATGCATATGCAATTATAAATATACATATGCGTTTAGCAATATGCATATGCATTTACCAATATGCATATAAACATTTATCAATATGCATATATGCATTTATAAATATGCATATGCATTTATAGATATGCATATACTTTCATTCTCAAATGTATATGCGTTTTCTCAAATGCATATGCGTTTTCCCAAAAAGCATAAAACCTGTTGCATATGCAGTATATTTCCCAGTGCATATACTGCATATTTGGAAATGCATATTGTCACAACCCTACTAATGACACCCCCACCTTCGAGTGGACAATACCGGGTTTGCCTGGCCTGAGAGGATTTAGTGGCAAACACAAAAACATTTTTTTTTTTGTATTTTTTTTTTATGTTATTTTTCATTATTATTGCTCTCCTGAATAATTGTAAATGTTGTATATTTCGTAATCCTCTTTGATATTTTACAAAAAGTTTGGAAGCTACGGCATTGCGGTTTTTTTCATACGATGATCCTATGAATTCTCTAAACAATATCTAGCAAATATATTTTTGATTTTGACCTTAAATTTTTGAAAATACATTGTTCAAAAAAAATTTGGAAAGAGTGAAATTTTCGAAATTTAAAAAAATTTAATAAAATCTAAAATCAAAATTTTGTTTGCTACATGTTGTAGAGCATTCATAGAAGCATCGAAAGCAGAAAACCGCCGTACCTTAACTTCAAAACTTTGGGAGTAATACGTTTTTTTTAAATTGGTTCAAAACTCGTGTTACTCGTTCGAAACTCGTTAAATCGAAAAAAATTCAAAAACTAAACTATATAAATTGAATTTTATATATGTGCACAAGGTTTCACAACTGTAGCTTCAATAATAAACAAGTTTTCACAAACCTGGGACTGTCCCCTTAAGGCCCGCTTCACACTTGCATTTTTAACAGCGCGAAAAAAAAGTCTTCTTAAAATGTGTTCACATTTGCGTTTTTAAATCGCTGAAGTAAAAATTTAATGTCCGCGATAAAAAACGCAAGTGTAATCAGCGATAAAAAACGCAAGTGTAAACATTTTTTAAAAAGAACTTTCTTCCGCGGTGTTAAAAATGCAAGTATGAAACGGGTCTTAATGAACAAGCGAAGGACGAATATTCAGAGTGAAAACTTAAATGAGATCAAAATTTCACTAAAGTTGTTCAATTTCCAAATAGTTTCCAAGGAAGAAGTGTAAGCACCCTGTATTATATTGTCTACCATCATATTTTTTTCCTTTTATTCACTGTCTTTTAGTAAGTAAAATCACAGAGTTAGCTCTAAGAATAAATAATCACCCTCACTCTTTGCTTACCTGTTCTTAAACTATGTCCATCATTTAAAAATTGTTTTTATATGTTAATAGTACAATAAGAGGCAGAGAAAAAGAGACCAAGATACAGTTTTTTCGTCCATTGGCTAACGATTTACAAGGATTTGAAAAAGCGGAAACATTTTGTGGTCCGTACTGTATTGTTCATCAATAGCAATCATTACATCTTGTTCGTTAGATTGTAAATTGATTGCTTGTATGCAGACATTTCGTCGATGAATTTTCGTTAAAAAAGTAGAAAAATAAATAAAGATAATTGAAATATAATAATTAATATAAACATATATAAATGAGGATTATTTTTTAAACTCTTAACATAAATGGCCGTTACGTAGTTTGTTGTATCCGCTAGTTTGTTGTACTGCACACTTCATGATTGGTTAAAAACCTGGCATGGGGGTTCGGGGGGCGACTGTGTGTTAATATTCTCTTTACGAAAATTCATCGATAAAACAAACATCTGTCGACGAAATGTCTGTCTACCATTGTAATTTATTCGTTGCTTGTATCTTGTTCGTTAACTTGTATCTTGTTCGTTAGCTTGTATCTTGTTCGTTAGCTTGTATCTTGTTCATTTGCTTGTATCTTGTTCGTTTGCTTGTATCTTGTTCGTTAGCTTGTATCTTGTTCGTTTGCTTGTATCTTGTTCGTTTGCTTGTATCTTGTTCGTTTGCTTGTATCTTGTTCGTTTGCTTGTATCTTGTTCGTTTGCTTGTATCTTGTTCGTTTGCTTGTATCTTGTTCGTAGTTCGAATACATTATAGTAGTGATATTTACATATAACAATCTATGAGAAACCATCAAATAAATTGCAAATATGAAATAATCAAATGAGACGGAAAATATCCATGTTTTTATATATGTCAGTCTTTTCTATCTGTCTTTTATCTTTCAGTCTTTAATTTCTCACTCTTTTATCTTTCAGTCTTTAATCTTTCAGTCTTTTATCTTTCAGTCTTTTATCTTTCAGTCTTTTATCTTTCAGTCTTCTATCTTTCAGTCTTTTATCTTTCAGTCTTTTATCTTTCAGTCTTTAATATCTCAGTCTTTAATCTTTCAGTCTTTAATCTTTCAGTCTTTAATCTTTCAGTCTTTAATCTTTCAGTCTTTAATCTTTCAGTCTTTAATCTTTCAGTCTTTTATCTTTCAGTCTTTAATCTTTCACTCTTTTATCTTTCAGTCTATTATTTCTCAGTCTTTAATCTTTCAGTCTTTTATCCCAGTCTTTTATCTCTCAGTCTTTTATTTCTCAGTCTTTTATCTCTCAGTCTTTTATCCCAGTCTTTTATCTCTCAGTCTTTTATTTCTCACTCTTTTATCTTTCAGTCTTTTATTTCTCAGTGTTTTATCTCTCAGTCTTTTATCTCTCAGTCTTTTATCCCAGTCTTTTATCAGTATATTTTATAATTTAATCGACGGATTAGGCTCGGTCTTCTCAAAATAATTTAAGAATACTCTCCTATTCCTAAAACTGTCTGCTCCACATCATTTCTCCTCAATGACTCTCTGGACACAATTCAATTTTAATATTTAAATGTATCTGAATCAGTTGCAGCCATCTTCAAATGGACGTTTGATAAGTTTCTTCTTTCAAAGTTCGCCCCCTCTTACTGAAACAAAAACACGACTAAGAACAAAAAGTTCCCAAACTATTGCCATTTGTTTGATCAACTCGGTACAGTTTTAACATACGGTGAATATATTCTTGCGGTGAAACAGATATTTAAGGTAGAAAAAGAGAATGTTTTGGCGAAGGCAGGAAAGAAGCCATTGATTCTGCGTTACGATGACACAAACGCCAAAGTATCCCTTGAATTGGGGCTGTGGAACACTCTCAGCTCTAGCCTAGCACTGGTAGTAACTACACTGTAGATGGAGCAGGGGGAGTAGTGGCAGTGAAGTGCATGGGAGTGAAGTGCAAGAGAGTGAAGTGCAAGAGAGTGAAATGCAAAAGAGTGAAGTGCAAGAGAGTGAAATGCAAGAGAGTGAAATGCAAGAGAGTGAAGTGCAAGAGAGTGAAATGCAAGAGAGTGAAATGCAAGAGAGTGAAATGCAAGAGAGTGAAATGCAAGAGAGTGAAGTGCAAGAGAGTGAAGTGCAAGAGAGTGAAATGCAAGAGAGTGAAGTGCAAGAGAGTGAATTGCAAGAGAGTGAAGTGCAAGAGAGTGAAGTGCAAGAGAGTGAAGTGCAAGAGAGTGAAGTGCAAGAGAGTGAAGTACAAGAGAGTGAAGTGCAAGAGAGTGAAGTGCAAGAGAGTGAAGTGCAAGAGAGTGAAGTGCAAGAGAGTGAAGTGCAAGAGAGTGAAGTGCAAGAGAGTGAAGTGCAAGAGAGTGAAGTGCAAGAGAGTGGAGTGCAAGAGAGTGGAGTGCAAGAGAGTGGAGTGCAAGAGAGTGGAGTGCAAGAGAGTGGAGTGCAAGAGAGTGGAGTGCAAGAGAGTAAAGTGCAAGAGAGTAAAGTGCAAGAGAGTAAAGTGCAGGAGAGTAAAGTGCAAGAGAGTAAAGTGCAAGAGAGTAAAGTGCAAGAGAGTAAAGTGCAAGAGAGTAAAGTGCAAGAGAGTAAAGTGCAAGAGAGTAAAGTGCAAGAGAGTAAAGTGCAAGAGAGTAAAGTGCAAGAGAGTAAAGTGCAAGAGAGTAAAGTGCAAGAGAGTAAAGTGCAAGAGAGTAAAGTGCAAGAGAGTAAAGTGCAAGAGAGTAAAGTGCAAGAGAGTAAAGTGCAAGAGAGTAAAGTGCAAGAGAGTAAAGTGCAAGAGAGTAAAGTGCAAGAGAGTGAAATGCAAGAGAGTGAAATGCAAGAGAGTGAAATGCAAGAGAGTGAAATGCAAGAGAGTGAAATGCAAGAGAGTGAAATGCAAGAGAGTGAAATGCAAGAGAGTGAAATGCAAGAGAGTGAAATGCAAGAGAGTGAAATGCAAGAGAGTGAAATGCAAGAGAGTGAAATGCAAGAGAGTGAAATGCAAGAGAGTGAAGTGCAAGAGAGTGAAGTGCAAGAGAGTGAAATGCAAGAGAGTGAAGTGCAAGAGAGTGAAGTGCAAGAGAGTGAAGTGCAAGAGAGTGAAGTGCAAGAGAGTGAAGTGCAAGAGAGTGAAGTGCAAGAGAGTGAAGTGCAAGAGAGTGAAGTGCAAGAGAGTGAAGTGCAAGAGAGTGAAGTGCAAGAGAGTGAAGTGCAAGAGAGTGAAGTGCAAGAGAGTGAAGTGCAAGAGAGTGAAGTGCAAGAGAGTGAAGTGCAAGAGAGTGAAGTGCAAGAGAGTGAAGTGCAAGAGAGTGAAGTGCAAGAGAGTGAAGTGCAAGAGAGTGAAGTGCAAGAGAGTGAAGTGCAAGAGAGTGAAGTGCAAGAGAGTGAAGTGCAAGAGAGTGAAGTGCAAGAGAGTGAAGTGCAAGAGAGTGAAGTGCAAGAGAGTGAAGTGCAAGAGAGTGAAGTGCAAGAGAGTGAAGTGCAAGAGAGTGAAGTGCAAGAGAGTGAAGTGCAAGAGAGTGAAGTGCAAGAGAGTGAAGTGCAAGAGAGTGAAGTGCAAGAGAGTGAAGTGCAAGAGAGTGAAGTGCAAGAGAGTGAAGTGCAAGAGAGTGAAGTGCAAGAGAGTGAAGTGCAAGAGAGTGAAGTGCAAGAGAGTGAAGTGCAAGAGAGTGAAGTGCAAGAGAGTGAAGTGCAAGAGAGTGAAGTGCAAGAGAGTGAAGTGCAAGAGAGTGAAGTGCAAGAGAGTGAAGTGCAAGAGAGTGAAGTGCAAGAGAGTGAAATGCAAGAGAGTGAAATGCAAGAGAGTGAAGTGCAAGAGAGTGAAGTGCAAGAGAGTGAAATGCAAGAGAGTGAAGTGCAAGAGAGTGAAGTGCAAGAGAGTGAAATGCAAGAGAGTGAATTGCAAGAGAGTGAAGTGCAAGAGAGTGAAGTGCAAGAGAGTGAAGTGCAAGAGAGTGAAGTGCAAGAGAGTGAAGTGCAAGAGAGTGAAGTGCAAGAGAGTGAAGTGCAAGAGAATGAAGTGCAAGAGAGTGAAGTGCAAGAGAGTGAAGTGCAAGAGAGTGAAGTGCAAGAGAGTGAAATGCAAGAGAGTGAAGGGCAAGAGAGTGAAGTGCAAGAGAGTGAAGTGCAAGAGAGTGAAGTGCAAGAGAGTGAAGTGCAAGAGAGTGAAGTGCAAGAGAGTGAAGTGCAAGAGAGTGAAGTGCAAGAGAGTGAAGTGCAAGAGAGTGAGAGAAGAATAAATTGGCGTCTTTAGGTAAGAGGGAAAATGTTAGTTCATTTAAACCCAATGGAAAAAATCAATATCAATTATAACATACATGAAAATTTGAAATGGATTTAAAAAAAATAGAAAATTTTATTCCATCTGACTAAGATGAAATTAGATGCCATTTTGACTGGTCATTTTGACTGGTCATTTTGACTGGTCATTTTGACTGGTCATTTTGACTGGTCATTTTGACTGGTTTCTCAAATAATTACAAGAAATGTCCACTAAATTGAATTTCTTTTATCGCAGTAAAATTTGGAATTATTTCTTAAGATTTAATCAGAATTCCTACATTCCCATATCATTGCCAGATGCTTCCATTCATTTCCATAAAATTTCTGCATATTTCCATATCACTCCCAAGAGCTTTTACCTTTCGAAAAACTGTAGATTTTACTGGGGGCATTTTGTAGCATTTTCAGGAGATGCCTACCCCCCCCCCCCCCCCCCCCCAAGTAACACAGAGGAGGCGTTTTTTTTACACCAATTGTACTGGCATAAAAACCAGCCGCATAATTAGCCACTCTAATGCAGTCTGCAGAAACTTGGCAATATTTTCTCCTACGTCACACTATTACTATTGTGGTAACTGGTAACTGTTACCCTGTCACTATTGTGGTAACTGGTAACTGTTACTCTGTCACTATTGTGGTAACTGGTAACTGTTACCCTGTCACTATTGTGGTAACTGGTAACTGTTACCCTGTCATTATTGTGGTAATTGGTAGCTGTTACCCTGTCACTATTTTGGTAACTGGTAACTGTTACCCTGTCATTATTGTGGTAACTGGTAACTGTTACCCTGTCACTATTGTGGTATCTGGTAACTGTTACCCTGTCATTATTGTGGTAACTGGTAACTGTTACCCTGTCACTATTGTGGTATCTGGTAACTGTTACCCTGTCACTATTGTGGTAATTGGTAGCTGTTACCCTGTCACTATTTTGGTAACTGGTAACTGTTACCCTGTCATTATTGTGGTAACTGGTAACTGTTACCCTGTCATTATTGTGGTATCTGGTAACTGTTACCCTGTCACTATTGTGGTAACTGGTAACTGTTACCCTGTCATTATTGTGGTATCTGGTAACTGTTACCCTGTCACTATTGTGGCAACTGGTAACTGTTACCCTGACACTATTGTGGTATCTGGTAACTGTTACCCTGCCACTATTGTGGTAACTGGTAACTGTTACCCTGTCATTATTGTGGTAACTGGTAACTGTTACCCTGACACTATTGTGGTAACTGGTAATTGTTACCCTGTCACTATTGTGGTAACTGGTTACTGTTACCCTGACACTATTGTGGTAACTGGTAACTGTTACCCTGTCACTATTGTGGTAACTGGTTACTGTTACCCTGTCACTATTTTGGTAACTGGTAACTGTTTCTCTGCCACTATTGTGGTAACTGGTTACTGTTACCCTGTCACTATTGTGGTAACTGGTTACTGTTACCCTGTCACTATTGTGGTAACTGGTCACTGTTACCCTGTCACTATTGTGGTAACTGGTCACTGTTACCCTGTCACTATTGTGGTAACTGGTAACTGTTACCCTGTCACTATTGTGGTAACTAAAGGATGGTAATTTTTTACTCATTTCCATTGTTTGTTTTGTATGACGATATGAGGTGTAATATTTCATTGAAATGACTGTTTTCCAGAGAATAAAATAAATTGTTTAACATAAGTTTGATTGAACATCTGATAGCTAGGTGGCGTTCTATTTCATTAACGTTTTAAGTAAATAGCAATGTTCAATAGAATTTGAAGAATAAATACACTATATCCACTAATAATAGTATTATGAATATTACATGCAGACTTATACAGGATGGCGCAAAAAAAAAAAAAACCATATTCAAACTAGTATATCTTACAAACTATCAAACCAATAAATTTTCAAAAAACATAGTTTTATTCGTTTACTTTTTTTGTATCTATCTAAATAATCTTTTAAGAGTTGCGATTCTGCAGCGAATTAAAAAAAGGTAAATGAAAAGGACTTGCGCGAGGACGAAAAACTCAAAAAAGTTCATAATAGGAATAATTCATTTCCATATGGTAGTAGTAAAAACAAAATCCTACTATTTTTCATTCAATTAACGTTTTTGTTGTTGAATCTTTCATTCATAGAAATACATCTTCATCACCAATCACGATATCTTCTACAAAATGTGCATTTCTTTGCAGAAACCATTTTGCA
Source organism: Caprella mutica (assembly GCA_947561585.1). Classification (NCBI taxonomy): domain Eukaryota; kingdom Metazoa; phylum Arthropoda; class Malacostraca; order Amphipoda; family Caprellidae; genus Caprella; species Caprella mutica. Next base: position 23,061 of record CANNZV010002308.1, on the reverse strand, counting down.
AAATTTAGACGGTGCGGTAAATCAGTTCTAAGAGTTCTAGCCTTACATGCTTCTTTAAAAGATGATACTTAACATCGTGTTTAACAATTTGGTTAAATGTCTTTTAAATGAAATCTAATCCTTACTTTCTGATTGATATTTTTGGGTACTCAATAAACTGTTTATGAAAAAGATTAATGTTTTCATGTGTTCATTCTTTTCTCCTACAACATGATCACTTTTTGTTCAAATTTAAAGTGGTTTCTTCAGTTCTGAACTTATTAACATTTGTCAATATGGTTTTATAGTTGGTGGAAATCTTTCAAGAAAGCGTTGTTCAAAATGTGGTTGAACCTGTGTAAAGCTTCCAGTGTTTAAAAAAATTGGCACAACAAAAAATCTTTGTTCTTTTGAAAGCTGCATTTTGAGGGTTTCGAATAGGAGATAAAAATTAACGGCGAAATGATTTTATAAAGATATCAATTTTATCTCAAAAACCATCTTTCAAACGGTAATTATTTTTTTATTTTCTCTTATTAGTTACAAAAAATAGTAGAATTTAATGATTTTACATCCATATGAAATGAATTATATCTCTTATGATTTTTTTCGTATATTTCGTCCTTGCGCAAGCCCTTTTTATTTAACTTCTTTTAATTGGCTGCAAGATATTTAAATTTTGTTGTAACTTTTAACAGATTATCACGATAGATACAGAAAAAGTAAACGAATAAAACTGTGTTTTTAAAAAAATTCTAGATTTGATAGCTTCTAAAATAAACTAGTTTGAAAATGGGTTTCCTTTTTTTTGCGCTACCCTGTATACGTTCTTTAGTCAACTTTTATAGGAATAAATCAAAATGGCGATTCTTGAAGAACATTTACCATTTTTTTGTCCACAAATTATATTTTACTTTATTTTATTTAATAATTATTATTCATATGAACACAGTATATCATATTACATAAATAATTATTCTGACTCCATTAAAAAACATAAGCAATTGTTAGATGCACAATTTTAAAATTTAAGAGCGGGCACAAAAATAATATAAATATTTTATTATTTATAAAACTGGACGTTTCGAAACTGCAAGAATAATTGTCACCATTGTTATTCATGCAACCATTAATATTTTAGTTTAGGGGATGGTTCACGCTTTTTTGACATTTTTCCCAAAAAAATTTCTTCTTTAGTTATCCCCAAAATAGGCCATAGAAAACTTGTGGAAATTTCCATAGCGATCGGATGACTCTAAGTGCGTCAATTATGATGTAATGTATAGGGGTGCTGAGGTGAAAATTTGTTTTGATGTTTGTTTGTTCTTCTGGACCTTTCTGTACCTATAAGCCTCCCATTTTTGGTTGATGGCTTCGTCGCTGCCAGGGTGGACCTTTTGTCCCCCGAAGCGACCTGACGAGTCCCCTGGCCGGGACGAAAAGCCTAATTTTTTGTGTTTAAAAAAATGAAATTTTTTCTTTCTCAATTATCTCAGTAACTTTTTTTAATCAAATTTTCTCGTTCAAAATAGCGCCTAGGGTTGGGGGTTGGTCCTACAGAAAAATATATGGAAGATAATATGTTCAGAGCGAAATTCCTAAGGTCGTCTAGAAGCCATTTTTTTGAATTTCGATCTCTAACTTTTTTTATTTCGAAAAGAAAAAAAAATGAAAAAGTGAAAAAAAAAATTAAAAATTAAATAAAAAAATTTGAGATCGAAATTCAAAGAAAGGGCTTCTAGACGACCTTAGAAATTTCGTTCTGAACAGATTAGCTTCTATAAATTTTTCGTGTACCAACCCCCAACCCTCGGCGCTTTTTTGGTGGGGGGTCCAAAAACAGGTTTTTCGCCTCCCATGAGGGAGGGGGGCCCCAAAATAAAAAATTTACACGAGCATCTTCAAAGATTTGGAGCATTTTACACCTTAAGTCAAAATCTCAGCTCAATCAGACAAGTATTATTGGTAGCTAGCAAAAGTGTGAACCATCCCTTTAAAATAGGGTAAATGGGTAATCATAAATTAATTATTTTCTTATATCAATAACTATTTAAAAACAAAAACAAGAGAATATACAATATACATATATTTCAATTTGTTTTCAAATCTATATTCTTTAATTTGCTGAATTTTAATTTCAAAAATTCCTTTTTGTATTATTTGTGTATGTAGTTAAGATACTGAATTCTCTGTCAATAAATATTTTTTAGTGCAATATATTTTAATCAGATGAAAGGTAATGAAATTTAAGAAAAATTTTTTTTAAAAATACCCCCTTCCTAGTTCACGTCCCTAAATCAATTAGTGACGTGAGTTAGGAATTTACCTAAAATAGTTATACTAAGATAATTGGAAAAAGATAAATAATTATCTAAAAATATATTTCTAATATTTCCAATTAACTTATTAGAACCATATTTTGAGCTAAAATATTTCAGGTTACTTGCATCGTTATTTCTGTAGTGAGTTGAACCTTTTTTATGACTCATGAAAAAATTATTTTATTTTTAAACTTATTCGTTTCGATGAATTTTTTTTTTTTTTTAAGATCTAATTCTTATATGCTATAGTTGCGTTATACCATTATATACTTTATTAGCATTTATTTCCAATAAGAGATATTAATCCAATTACAAACCATGTTTCATAATGTGGGATATTCTAGCCAATATAATTCCATCAATTCGGATGATTTCAAGCCAAAATAAACATGGCAGCATAGGAATTAATTCCAAACCAATTAGGCATATATATATTGCACTATAGCTGTTAAACCCCATTAATTGGCTCTAACGCATATATATTAAGCCTCCCCATCACTAGTGTGATAAAATAATGTAATCTGAATAAATATTAAATCTGTATATATGAATATTAAATAATATAAGTTAATCATTTCTCCATTTAAATGCATTGCTTTTATCATGTATCCGTTATTTAAAAGTCCATATAACATTTAGAAGTTTTAGAAAATATTTATAAATTATGCTTTTATATTTCAAATCTGCATTTCACAATATCGTAGTGTGATTAAAAAATTTCAATTAGTTTCAATATATTTTTCTCAAATTATATTCTATGAATTCAGTACCAAAATCTTAAGTATTTTGTTTGTCACTTTGAGGTTTAAGTTTTATCTATTTTATTACTTTAAACCCTTGTAACCTAGCCCGCAAAAGTTTGCTCACTAACCTAGGGACTGGTCCGTGCGTGCCAGTCCTCACTAAAACTGTTATAAAATCTTAACAAATTGACTTTTCGATCTTCATTTGATATTTACACATCATCCATTAGTAAACGCCAAAGAATAGTTATTTATTTAAAATTAAATTAAAAAGCGAAGATAAAAAACAAATATTTCTTATGTTTTCTAACTATTTGTGCAAAAAGCCATTTTCACCACCCATTAATAAAATCCTTTTATAACATTCACAAAAATTAATAAAAACTTAATGAAAATTTAACAGAGTTCAACAATGAAAATTATATCAAAAATTTACAATATACATGTACCTTCAATAGTTTCTGAAATATACTAACTTAAAGTTCTGTTCCGTTTTTTTCGAGACACCCTGTATATTTGAATAAATGCTCATAATATGAGTATCTTACCATTTTCCACTTTCTTTTTTGTATAATCGTATGTATTTATGTTGAAAAGTACAACTCATGGAAAGGCAGCCTCCAAATCAGTTTAAAAATAAACCGAAAGACAGCCTGGACCAGTTCCTAGGTTCCTAAGGCTAACCAATATGGCTAATAATTCTCATCATTTTGCTGTTAACCCCTTGAAATTTGATATTACATTTCGTTTTATTATACTTTTAATTATTTATCTGATCAATACACTGCAATTTACTTCAAAGTTGATAGTAATGTATACCTATAATAGTGTCATTGATTTACATACGATGTGTTTGAAAAAGTATTCTAACTTGACTGCAATACTGTCATTCTCTTACATTATTTTTATTCTTAAAGAAAATTAAGAAGACATAATATTATGTGAGTGACAAAATGATAGAAATATTAATTGTATTGATATTTAATTTAGCCTGCTGTCCAAACAACCTTTATAGTTGATGCACGTAAGTGTGTCGCTTTGAAGACAAAGCTTATCGGGACAACGAAAACACTCGAGTGTCTCAAATTGAGTAGGTATTTTTGAGTGAAGGTAAAGCTGCTACAACGGACGAATTTGAAACAACCATTTTTACAACGGGCGAAAATTTACCCGTTGTAAAAACCACAAGGCTACTTTAAATTACAAGGTATAACATTTTGTTGATTCGTCTGCTAAGTATCTGATTACACATTGGATATATTCAGAGGTATTGAAATTATTAATCATTTATTTTCCATTTCTCAGATATTTAGTATTGCTAGCGGTATTCGTGGACATTCCACGGTTTTATAACTTACTATGATCACGTATGTAGTCTATTTTTAATGTCTGGAACGAAATGTTGGTTCACTTCAAAGGGAAACTAAATATTATAAAATTTAGGTAATTCTCATCCACATTCGGGCAGAGGTTGAATTTACTTGTCGATCCATAATTTCGAAAAATTGACATATTATATGGAAGTGATATTATTTTTGGCTAAATATGATTTAAATTTTCACCGAAAAAATACGGCTAAAGACATTGGAAATTTTCTACTTCCAGCTGCCATTTTCGTTAAATATGATATCGTTATTCAGCTACCCCTCAATAAATAAATTAATAGAATACATGGATATAGATTATCACTATTGGTGACATTACTTTTTTACCGACTGTATGAGGTATATTGATAGATTATCTGTTTCATCCAATTTGTGACGGACAGACTGACTGAAACAACTTCTTTTATCTACTTTATATTTTGTGACTGACAGACCGACTTTTGTGAAGGACCGTCTTATGCGACGAATAATTCTTTTTTAAATAGAAGATATGGTTTAACAGAGCATAGTACATGTACTAACTAACTAGATTACTTGAAGGTTCTGACGAACGAACACTCAGAATTATAATATAGATTAATTTAATAATCTTGTCCCAGGGTGCAGGGGAATTATACTAAAAGGATTCTAACCTAGTTAATAGACTCTAGAATATTCATTCTATTGTCTCGAAAAGACAAATTATCGCTACTAAACATTTATTTTACTCGCTTCGAAAAAACGATTATTTAGACAATAGGAGTTTCGTAAAGTTTAAGTATGTAGCAGATAAAAAAAATTCTATTCCCATGCAAGAAAGATTTATCCCTGGGATATTAGGAGAATATTCCAGGAATAAATCCTTCTTTCTTGAGATATATAATTTGCTTATCTTTATTCGTCTGTCTGTCTGTCTGTCTCTGTATGTGGTCTGTCTGTCCGTGGTCTGTCTGTCTGTCTGTCTGTGGTCTGTCTGTCTGTGGTCTGTCTGTCTGTCTGTATGTGGTCTGTCTGTATGTGGTCTGTCTGTATGTGGTCTGTCTGTCTGTGGTCTGTCTGTATGTGGTCTGTCACGCTTTCAGAGGAAGGCTAAATACGTTACCAGGTGGTGGCTGGAATACTAATTCATATATGAGTGGAATAAATGATTTTAACTAAATTAGAATTCATACAAAATCTACAGTGTTAGTTTTTAATGAACTCTTTATAATTTCTGTCATGAAATTTAAATCCTATATTTATAATATTATATTCATTGTTCAATTAATAACTTCAGTTTAATCTAAGAAGTGTGAGTAGTTAAATTTCACTATAGTCATATAATAATTGATAAAGTAGCTCTAAAATCCCCAGTGATGTTTAACCATAACCTCTTCATTGAAACATTAAATATGAAGGCAATAAACCCTTCCTGTTCATTTTAGTGAGTGGCAGTCAATAGAAAATAATAGATGTTGATCTCTGTGGTTTATTATAAAAGTAATAATCATTAGCTGCGCCTCTCTATCCATTGTGTAATCGCGCCAATTAGAGGGCATTTTGCGCCACTTGGCGCCGTATTTCATAGTGTAGGATGCGCCAAGCAAACAAATCTCTATTAGCTAACATACACTGCCTATCGCTATCCAATAATTGGATAAAGGCAACGGCGTACGCTTTAATTTATTGATAGGGCCTCTCCATTCTGTACCCACTGTAAAGAAATTCAATCCGAGAGAAGGGGGAGGGGGGAGGGTAACGATAAGAGAGATGCGTCTATCTGACGGCATTACAATTCATGTGAATGCCTGATGGGAAAACTCTAATCGAAATTAGAGGCTATTGAAATTTTCACTTGGCTGTAAAATGATAGTCCCGACTCAACTCTTAGATAATTTACTGCAAACAAGAGCAGTTTCAGACCGTAATACCAAGGGTTACGATCAGGAGAATCATTACGTATTTCACCACATGATAAATCCACCTAGAATGAGAATCTTTACCTTGCCTACCTATCGACTTATTGGTCCGACATCAGAGACTCCTTAGCCATGGTCCAAACTAACTGATGAGCGACATCTAGCGGATGTAGAGCGACATCTGTCAGCCAAAAATGAGATCAGCCCCCAGATATTTAGTCCTGAGAGTCTCAGTCAGACATCAGAGTTCGGTGTAGTCAGGAAATTTGATATTCCCCTGCAACTAATGAATGGGAAGGTAGGAAATATTTTAGGGGATTAGCTATTCAAAATTGGGGAATAATTCTGCATTGAGAAGAAAAATGGAACAGTGAGGGTATAACTTTTATTAAAGTGTTACATTGAAATTAGAAAAAAAATTGAAAAGTAAATGTTATAGCAGATGCACAGCAGATGTAACAGATGCACAGCAGATGTAACAGATGCACAGCAGATGCACAGCCCTCACACCGTGGTGGTGATGTAGACAATTCTGTGTGATGTTTTTCATTAAAGCTCTTAGCTGCAAAGTTTCTAAATATCTTGGCTACTCCACCAACTAATTTTGAACTTTGTTTACTTTTAGGAATGAGCGAATAAGAGAAAAAATGAAAATCCTGCTTAAATTTATAAAAACATTTTCTATAGCAGTGTAAATGCGGCGAATTAAAAAAGTTTTGTAGTTACTGTGGGTAGCTCATGTGAGTCACATTACCATCAGCACTATAGTGCTCTATCAGCACTATAGTGCTCTATCAGCACTATAGTGCTCTATCAGCACTATAGAGCTCTATCAGCACTATAGTGCTCTATCAGCACTATAGTGCTCTATCAGCACTATAGAGCTCTATCAGCACTATAGTGCTCTATCAGCACTATAGAGCTCTATCAGCACTATAGTGCTCTATCAGCACTATAGTGCTCTATCAGCACTATACAGCTCTATCAGCACTATAGTGCTCTATCAGCACTATAGTGCTCTATCAGCACTATAGAGCTCTATCAGCACTATAGTGCTCTATCAGCACTATAGTGCTCTATCAGCACTATAGTACTCTATCAGCACTATAGTGCTCCATCAGCACTATAGTGCTCCATCAGCACTATAGTGCTCCATCAGCACTATAGTGCTCCATCAGCACTATAAATATCTAGGATGTATTTTGACGTCAGATTTGAGAGAAGCAAAAGATATATTTCTCGCTCTATGACCTCCTTCAATAGAAGTGGTGCCTATGTACTTCGTAAATTTAAATCTGATGAGATGACTGTTTTGTAGTCACTTTTCCTGTTTGTGGTGCTGAATGTGGAGCCATAGGAAGGGAGCGAGAGGTACCTTTAAAGGTCCTCTGCACGCAAATTATCATATTGCTTGAATCAACAAGGCTAATGTTTCTTATCATTTTGCTGCAAACCCAATGAAATTTGATAGCATATTTTTAATTTTATATGATTTTAAAGATTTTTATAATCAAAACTCTACACTACCTATTTTACTTCCGACTTACTAATTTTCAGTTTGAAGAAAAGGAATGTATACCATTAGTTTTGATTGTCAACTAGGTATCAGGTATAATAAATCCATTAAATATTCGTGTAAAGGTATAACATTGCATAAACTTATTATAGAAACGTTTATATACTTCAGGAAATAATTTATATCTTAAACGAATGCCGTAAACGCATTGTTTGTGTATGAAATTCAAATTTGAAAACAAAACAAAGAGTGTACAATCTTCTTCTTCAGCGTCAGGTTAGTGATTCGTACAATTGTTGCACACCGAGAAATAAAAACTTTAAAAGCAAATTATAAAATATATACTGAACCGAACTGTGTGCGGTTTGCAGAATAATGATCGTAGATCTTAGTTCTATTATATTTAAAAAAAAAAAAACATTTTTTCCCGGAGTCTGGAGAGGTCCGAGAGGCCCTTTAACGTCACATGGGGTTTCCTATCATTATGCTTTAGAGAAAAATGGCTGGTCTACATAGGTACAGGTAAAGTTTTTAGAGCGGACGATCCTTGACCGTACAGATCCCCAACAAAGGACAAAAATTGTTCGTTCCACCGGACTGCAGATTGCTACAACGTCCTCTTTAAATTATATTGTTTAACATATTTTTCATCCGTCTACCAAGTATCTAATTCTACTTTCTAGTCAAACATTTTATTATATTCAGAGGTATTACAATTCACAAAATTACAATCAACACTTTACTGTATTGTTTTCCATTTTTTTAAGTATTTTGATCAAGTTACCTTCCCCTTTAAATTTTCTTTCATTAGAAAAGCTCTATAGAAAATAAAAAAAAGGGTTAACTATTCTATATTAGATGTAACTATTCTATATTATTAGTACAGTTTGACGAAGTGTTTGACAATGTGTACGAGACATTAGACAAACAGTTTGACGAAGTGTTTGACAGTGTGTACGAGACATTAGACAAACAGTTTGACGAAGTGTTTGACAGTGTGTACGAGACATTAGACAAACAGTTTGACGAAGTGTTTGACAGTGTGTACGAGACATTAGACAAACAGTTTGACGAAGTGTTTGACATTGTGTACGAGACAATAGACAAACAGTTTGACGAAGTGTTTGACAATGTGTACGAGACATTAGACAAACAGTTTGACGAAGTGTTTGACAGTGTGTACGAGACATTAGACAAACAGTTTGACAAAGTGTTTGATATGTAACGGGTCATTAGACAAACAGTTTGACGAAGTGTTGGACAGTGTGACGTACTTAGTTTGCTTCACTATAACGTCTCAGTGTATGGGCTCTTAAGTGATTAGGATCTTACTTTGTGGTATTTTCAGATTCCTTTCTCTTTATAAATCTCTTTCTACTAAATACTCATGGTACCATGCCCTAGAACCAACTTGCCACTATGGTTCCGACCTCAGGCCTCTGGTCCAAGCTTAACTGTATTTAAGGGTAATAATGGTAAAGTAATTACACTAAAGAGATTATATTCATTGGTCAAGCAAGGGTTATTACAAAGAATATCTCCACTAGAACGCTCGCAAGTTAAGGTCTCAAATAACTACGAACAGGAGAATAGGTGTGTAGCTCACGAGAGCAAATCGGTAACTGATTTGACTGTCGCTTACTTACAATCATATAGGTTAGTGATGATAGTAATGCATACACAATTGCTGTGTTTGCTTTACTACATTGCTCCCCCCTTCCGAAAATTTCAAAGTTACAATTCACATTTTTCCAAAACTGCCAGCTGGTTTGTCTACCCATTGTTACTCTATATTGAACAATGTTCAGACGCTCACGCTGTTAGTGGAAACATGTATATTGGATCTCTTGAAATTTCTCGAACCGGTAATAAACATATTATTAGAAACTTGAAAAATTTGAGTGTTAATTCGTTCTAGAAATATGTAATACTAATGTGCATTCACCAAATGTTCTTAAATTTTTAATCTTACCTATACAATCTTAATTTTGCTTTAACAATATTTTTATTTATTCTCAAAATAATCTAAATTACTCCTACCTAATATGTCTCAGTTCAAAAATGTAACAACTTTTTCATTTTATAAACGTAATAACTTGCCTAATCTATTAGAGATCTCACCCCTCCCTCCTAATATGTAGATTTTTAGTCTAAATATTAACAGAGACCTTTGATCACTCCAATACATTACACAAATTGTTACTGCATTTACTTTTTTTTTAAAAAAATTTATAATCAAAAAAAAATTTTCATTTTAATTTATCATATGTTATGATATCGTATTTTATGATCTTTTAATGAATTTTTATTCGTAATTGAAGTTATATGAATTTTGATCATCTTTATCAAATTTTGAGACAGTTGTGATCTTTAAATTTAAATCTTAAAATTAACACCGAAAAAAAAATTAAACTTAAAATTAAATTCAATTGAAAAAACGATTATTATTAATTTTCACTTAAAATTACCCAACTTAAAATTAAAAAAAAAATTAAAATAATGATCAAATTGAGTTTGAGGAAAAAAAAATCTTAAATGCTGTTAGGTTTAGTTTTGGTAATTTCGATTTTTGGCCTTCGTTTTGCCTGAGGCATTACTATAACTGTTGTCGCCTGTATATTAACTGCCTGATCATTAAAGATATTAACTGTTCCACCTAGTTCCTCTAATCTAAAGGGGTGTTTCGCTTAATCTGATTGAAAGCTTCAGTCGCCATCTTAGACCTCAAATTCCTCATTTCGTACATCTTCATATCCTCTTCTGACTTAATCTTTTTTGACTGATGATATCCACATACGAGAATCATCACAACCAGTAGTGTTAGAATTAACACTAAAATGTCGCTGAACAAGTCTGGTATTAGGTCGTACTTTGTAGACCCCATGTTTTTAATGGTTTGCTCCAAATGAGCTTTGTTCATTGAAGATGATTTCTGGATCAGCTCCACTACTGAGTTCAGGTCAAAGTTACTCTGAGTTTGCCCCATCGCTCCAGCTGATCACTTCTCACGACCTTGAATTACAGTTCTGTGTGTCAACCGGCTGTGAGTGGCTGAGGGTCAGTCACTGGCTGTTTGTGGCTGAGGAGCTGTTGGCTGTGTGGATAGCTGGGTTCTCTCTGCCTCTCGTCACTGAAATCAAAACGATACCGTTAGACATGGCCCCTGTTCATTTTAGGTATTTTATCATATTTCAGTCTCATTTTGAATTGATCATTTTTGATTTTAAATTATTTCAGTATTTCATCCTAAATTTGAATATATATATATATATTTTTTTTTTTTTTTTTTTTCAAATTTTCATTCAAACAATTTTACAGAATATAATTCATCTTATTCGTTACCCAACATTTAAACAAAAAATTTAAAATTAACATGCATACAACAAAAAATATTAATCCTATTAAAATTATTATATGAAATTTTATATTAATAAAATTCATAATTCATCCCATCAACTTAAACTAAATACATACAAATATTACAATTAAAATTCATACAATTAAATACATACAATAATTCTCTTACTGAGCAAAGGAAATATTGTAGTTTGAACAATGAATTGCATGCTCTGTTTGTTTGTCTCGCGTAAGCAAAAAAAATGTAAACATTTCTCTGACTCTTTGCATGTAACTGTGTTATATGCCACGTGTTCGTGTACATGTAACATGTTACTCATGTTACTTCGTGTTATGTGTTCCTTTTGTGGACTTTCTATATAATGTTTATATTCAAATTTCTCATAATTTGATTTCCTGTTTAATGATGTTAATGAAATTATTTAATTAATTTGTTGTGAAATTTTCCAACTTAGTTAGATAATTTATATTGCTCGTTATCGTTTGATGTCCTAATTTAATTATAGCTTTGTTTTTTTTCACTTGTAATACTGTACCTGGTCCTATCCAATTTAATTGTAATTTATGTGTTTTTTGATGATTTCTAATTAATACTCGATCACCTTTCTGTATAATTTTGTCTTTACGTGTCTTATTGTGGTAAATTATGCGTTTGTTTGATTGATTAATTATGTTAGCTCTTATCTGATCTTGAATAAATAGAGCTTGCCTAGCCTTGATTTTGACTATTGATTCTGATGTATCTAAATTGTAAATGCTATCCAAATTTTCTGCTTGAATATTTGGAGATGTGTCCCTCCCGAAAAGAGCGTATGCGGGAGAATCCTTCAAGGTCATATTGACTTGATTGTTAATTGTGTTTTGGACAATATCGAGAAACATGTCCCAATTATTGTGATCTACTGTGGCTACATAGAATCTTAATAATTTGTTAATTTTCTGGTTATTACGTTCACAAATTCCATTGGAATATGCTGAGTATGGTAATACCTCACATTTGTATATCTGATGTATTTCACTGAAAGTTCTAATTGCGTTAGACTTGAATTCTTTCGCACAATCCGACATTAACGTTTTGGGATATCCACAACGACTAAATGTTTTACTTAGACAATCAATTACTGTGTTAGTTGATTTGTCAGCTACTGCGTGTAATTCGTTATATCTTGTCAACATACATGTTATTGATAAAATATATTTGTTGTTCGTGTCAGTTGTTATAAAAGGTCCAATAAAATCAAATGAAACTGTTTCAAATGGTGTATTAGCTACTGGGGCAGACATTAATTTAATTGGTGTATCTAGACTTCCTTTAAGGATTTTGCAAACGTCACATCTTTTAATAAAAGATTCTATGACCGATCTTTCTTGAAAATGATAATATTTTAGTCGAAATTGAAATAGCGTATGAGCTAAACCACAATGGGTGTTAAAATGTATTGAATTAATTACTAAATTGATCATTTCATTTGGTATAACATAATTAACTATACTGGCTGCCCGAGTATCTATTTTCCGATGTCGATATAATATTCCGTCTAATATGAAAAATTCAGCTATGTTCCTAGATGTTCCTAATTGTTTTTTCTGTAATATATCCATTATTTCCTTACAAGCAAAGTCGTTTGACTGTGCAGTCTTTAGTCTGTTTAAAGTCCATGTTATGTCTTCCTGTTTAGGCATGTAATTTAGAAATGGTTTTTCTTTGTTGATTTTATACAATTTAGATGTATCTGATTCTTGTTCGTTTTCTGAGTCTGTTTCTGAGTCATTGTCATTGTCGTTAATAATTTGTGGTACGTTTAGCTTAGCCCTCGATCTTGTGGTTGCTATATAATTTTCAATTGAATTACAACTTTCATTAGATGGTGTTAAAAGTTCACAATCATCTATTGTTTCTTCCGTTAGAGGAGTTAATCTACTAAGGGTATCGGCTACCACATTTCTCTTACCTTCAAAATATTTGATGGTACAATCATATGTGCTCGCCTCTATTGCCCACCTGGCTAGTGCCGTGTCTAAAGGAAGTTTATTACCAAAAAATGCACATAAAGGTTTGTGATCAGTTAAAATGGTAATAGGATATCCTAGACATAGATATTGAAATTCCTTTAAGGCTAGATGTATTGCAAGAAACTCTTGTTTAGTCGTGGAGTACCTTTTTTGAGTTGAATTTAATGATTTACTGAAATATGCTATGGGTCTTAATGTTTTGCTTTTGGTCGAATCTGGTTGTAGCAAAGCTGCGCCAACTCCGATATTTGAGCTGTCAGTAAATAAATAAAATGGTCTGGAATAATTTGGATGTGCTAAAACCGTATCTGATGTCAAAATATTTTTGAGATTAATGAAACTAGTCTCACATTCGTCAGTCCAGTCAAATTTAGTGTCCTTCCTTAATAGTCTATATAATGGGTCGGCTTTCTGACTAAATTTAGGGACGAACTTACGAAAATAATTCGCAAGCCCTAAAAATCGCTGAAGTTGTTTTACATCTGTTGGTCTAGATGCTTCTCTAAGTTTTTCGTTTTGGATACATCGAATGCCCTCAGTAGTGACTCGATGTCCAAGAAAATTAATTTCGTGTTTAAAGAATTCACACTTCTCTAATTTTAATCTCAAATGAGCGTCACGTAAATTCATTAGCACTTGGCCAATATCCTTTAAATGTTGTTCATAAGATCGACTAAAAATTAGGATGTCATCAATAAATACGAAACAGAGTTTCCCTAATACATTACTTAACGCTTTTGTCATAATTGCTTGAAATACTTTTGGACTATTGACATAACCAAATGGAAGCTTTGTAAACTGAAACTTTTTACCATTTACCGCAAATGCTGTAAGCTTTTTAGACTCCTCGGAGAGTTCCACCTGGTGAAATGCACTCCTCAGATCTAAACTAGAAAATATCTTTGATCCACCTAAAGATCCAAGCATATCGTCAACCCTAGGTAACGGAAATCCTTGTATATGGACACACTTATTTAATGATCTGAAATCTATTACGGGTCGTATTTCCCCATTCTTTTTATGAACCACGATAACGGGAAAGTTATACTCGGACATTGAAGGTTCTATAGTGCCTTCCTTTAACATTGACCTGTTGACTTCTTCAAGTTGTTCTTGAAATTTATGTGGGATGCGATACGGCATCTTGTTTATCACTATATTAGGATCTTTCAATATTATTGTGTGTTTACATATACTAGTAGTCCCGATTTTTTCGTCCTTAATCGTGATTACGTCTCTAAAGTCATTTAGTAACTGCGTCATTTTGTCTTCATACTCTGACATTCCACATGATATGTCAGCATTAACTAACCTTCTCGGTGCTGATGGCACTGTCTGAGAATTGTTTTCTACATCAGCACTTAATGTGCTGTCACGGCTTCTATCAGCGCTTCCGTCACGTGATATTTTACACTTCATATCTCGGTTGCCATGCGTTGTAACTAATGGCTCTCCATTAATTCCAACTGCATGTACCTTTGACTTTTCATAAATTAGTTCAGGGGTAACGTTTCGTTCAAATGGCTTTGGTTTTTCGTCACTCAACACGTTTCCTAACCTAGATTTATGAGTCCTATTATTTAAACACTCCGATATAGTCGCTATATTTACTTCGACTTCCTCTTCGTACGTCTGGAGTTTACCAACTATCATATTGTCCCGTAATATGATATCACTATCCGTCGGATTCATTACGAAAACTGGGCATATTGACACTTTATCTCCCTCTTTTTTTGTGTCTTCGATTTTTATTAGTGTTTCGGCTATCACTAAACCGCTATTGAAACTTCTTTTAGCTATTATATAACTTCCTGCTTCGTTGTTTTTTACAAAGCCATACAATATTTGCACGCTATTTGCCTCAACGACTTGGCTATTTATATGAACATTTCCGTTCTTCTCGCGTTTTTTATTCCTTGTCTTCGTGTTTACCCCGGATTTCATAACCTCCGTTTGCCCTTTTTGTTGAGGTTTAACCCTTACTTTCGCAATACTACTACGGCTGTTTGTGCGTTCGTTTATTTGTCTTATCAACGTTCTTCGTTTTGACCTATTTGAAGTAAGGACCAGCTCAGATATTAAGCAATCTGTGCTTAATAGTTCTTTAGTAGCTATTCTACGTTTTTCCATAAACGGAATTTTTTCTTCACCTAATTTTAATATTTTCTTATCAAAATCAATTTGCGCGTTCGTTAACACGTCCCTTCCTAATATTACATCATATGGTAAGCTACTGTTGTTGATCAGTAAAGCGTTTACTGTTTTCTTGTGGGATTTCGACATTAGTTCAAATTTTACTTCACCTTTTACTTCGGAACGTCCGTTTATGCCTTTAATAGTTACGTTTGATTTTATTATGTCCTCGTGACTCGCCTTGTAATTAAAATTACGACTGTTTAAAATCGTTCTCTCGCTTCCTGAATCTATTAAAGCTTCCCAATCGAATTCTTTACTATGTAAAATTATCGTTGGCTTAGAAGTCCCTTTTATCGTATAATGACAGTCCATCAATCCGCTTAATTCATCTTTATTTTTTACTAATTGGACTGTTATATATGTTTCGCTCGTTTTTTTATCCTCAACGCTTAACTCTTCTTCTTTTAATAGATCGAACTTATTTTTACATTCACAACTTGTGTTGAGTGACGATTTACCTTTGCTATTGAATTTAACGTGCACTGGATCTAATTTATTCATGTTCAATTCACTTTCGTACACGGAGTTACCGACCGTTTTCCCGTGAGACCTATTTTGTTTTTTACTTCTGTTTGTATTTACATGTTTTTGCGAAAATCCTTGGCCTGTTGAGCCCGACATTCTCTACCTATATGTCCTAATTTGTTGCACCTGTAGCACTTAATTGTACCACTACGGCTGTGAGGGGTAGGGGTAGGGTGGGTGATGTTCGTGTTGTGTACGTATGCTCTGCCTGTGGGATTATGTTTATACCTACTTCTGCTAGCATACCTACCTGCTGTTCCCCTGTTTCTTATGTCATAAGTGTAATATGTTTCTGTATCTTCTAGCATATCCTCGTGAAAATTGCCTTGACTCTCACCCTCGGGTTTTTCTATCAAAAAAGTTTCTGTGTCATTGAAATTCTTTTTTGGTATTAGAATTTTTTTATCATGTGGCAAAGATCTTATTTTCTTCGTTGTAGCAGACAGTAAATTAGCTGTTGTCTTAAAAGGACCTTCAATGACTCCTTTGATGATACTGGGGTTGATCTGTGGACCCAATATTGTTAAATACATTGATGTATTCATGAGATCTTTTGCGTGATTTTTTAATTTGCGTGTGAATGATTCATCACTTTCAGTTGCTGTCCTTACTGGAAATTGGGCGTTCATTGTGTCGTCATTTAAAATGAAGTCCGTGACCTCTCCTATCTTTTCTAATGTACTTAAGATGTCACTGGCAGCTGTAGTCTCATCCTTCAATTTATTTGTGTATAATTCATGACATACACTGTAGATATCCTTGCTGTCTTTCTGCACATATATGTCTTCTAGTACCGTGCATATTTCTTGGTATGTGCTATCCTTAAATGTTTTACCGTTAACAACGTTATTAACAGTAATTTGAAAATCTCCTAGCTTGCAATCAGCGCTCCTGAAAAGGATTTTCTTCTTTTCTGCATCATCTTTATCCCCTAAGCTGGATATATGATTATTTAATAGGCTGAGGTGCTGACGAAACGTGTTCTTCTCCTCGAAAGCTGGATCCTCTGGCCTTCTTCTTCCTCTGAATATCGGCAATGAATCCGAATTTATGATCGTCGTACTCCGACTTTTAATTATTTCTTGAAGTTGAGCTTGTGTCAATTCAACCGCCATTTTGGGGGGTTTTTTGGGGGTTTTTTTGGGGGTTGTTTTGGGGGATGTTTTGGGGGATATTTTGGGTGGTGACTTTGGGGGTGATTTGGGGGGTGAGTTGGGGGGTGATTTGGGTGTTTTGGGTTGTTTAGTTTTCTGTACTCTGGGTTTAGTTCGTCTTCCAGATCTAAGTTCTACAGCCTCCTCGTTAATTGCTTCGTCTTCTGAGGTTGGCATGTGTTTCCTATCCTAAAGAAGTGTTATTATGTACTTAATCAAGTGTAATTCACGTGTAATCACTTATTATGAAAAAAGAAGAAGAAAAATAATAGACTATCCAATTAAAAAAATTAATCCATCAACCATTAAAAAATAATATATAATAAATATATAATAATAAAATAATAAATAATAAATGAAATATAATTTAATATAGAGCAATATTTGTTAAATCAATAAATATAAAAATATTTATACTATCTTTCAATTAATAACGACACACAGCAAAGAAATGCATGCACTCATACATCTTATAATTATAATTGCTGCAGTAATGATTAATTACCTTCTGCTTATTCATCAACACAATTCTTGACTAAGACAGAACAGATTTATTCACCACTGACTAAGAACTAACACATAGATCTTCCTCCGATCGCTTCAGAAATGAGACTGAATGATAAGATGACATATAGTGATATGATATACTTAACTTTCAGTTCCATGTACAGTGGGTCCCGCTTATCAGGTTTTGTCGTTGATTTTTGCTCTGATGTTAACTGTTATGATGTTAACTGATTGTTCACTGAGCGCTGTGCACTGTATTTTATGCACTGTATGTTAACTGAATGTTCACTGAATGTTAAAACTTCATTGAATATTAAATGATCACTGAATGTTGAATGATCACTGAATGTTGAATGATCACTGAATGTTGAATGATCACTGAATGTTGAATGATCACTGAATGTTGAATCACTGAATGTTGAATGATCACTGAATGTTGCAGTTTGAATAAATACTTTTCAGATGTAGTATTTAAACAAATTAGACTCTCAATTTCTGGTTGATTTACGGCTTTTTTGCATGTTGTTTATAATCGAATGTTTTCCATCACCATTCGTCAACGTGCAACGCTTAACCCTTTCGCTTCCTCCCTCCGTGTTTTTCCAGTTTCTTCCAGAATTTTCCAGAATTTTCCAGAATTTCCAGAATTTTATTTTTTTCAGACTGGTCAGTCTTGCTGATTGTCTCTGCTCATTCAAATTTCAAATTAGGCCATCTGTACTCTCCTTATCCTTCCGATAATTTTCGAGATGCCTTTTGCTTGACCTTGAGTTGAATTATCTTTATACTTTATCACAAAAACTGAACACCTTAATTGGATCGCACCTTCATATAGGGTCGCAAAACCCGGTCTTGCTGTAATCAAATACTCTCCAATCAGATGGTTAACTTAGTTTTTGGTAAATTACAAAGCTTTCAATCTTTTACTTCAGTAATTGAATTTCCGCACATTAAATTCGAATTACTTAATCACGCACCATACTGGCCACCAATGTGACGTACTTAGTTTGCTTCACTATAACGTCTCAGTGTATGGGCTCTTAAGTGATTAGGATCTTACTTTGTGGTATTTTCAGATTCCTTTCTCTTTATAAATCTCTTTCTACTAAATACTCATGGTACCATGCCCTAGAACCAACTTGCCACTATGGTTCCGACCTCAGGCCTCTGGTCCAAGCTTAACTGTATTTAAGGGTAATAATGGTAAAGTAATTACACTAAAGAGATTATATTCATTGGTCAAGCAAGGGTTATTACAAAGAATATCTCCACTAGAACGCTCGCAAGTTAAGGTCTCAAATAACTACGAACAGGAGAATAGGTGTGTAGCTCACGAGAGCAAATCGGTAACTGATTTGACTGTCGCTTACTTACAATCATATAGGTTAGTGATGATAGTAATGCATACACAATTGCTGTGTTTGCTTTACTACAACAGTGTAACGGGGCATTAGACAAACAGTTTGACAAAGTGTTTGATATGTAACGGGGCATTAGACAAAAAACAGTTTGACGAAGTGTTGGACAGTGTAACGGGGCATTAGACAAACAGTTTGACGAAGTGTTTGATAGTGTGTACGAGACAATAGACAAACAGTTTGATGAAGTGCTTGACAGTGTGACGGGGCATTAGACAAATGAGACGTTACAGCGAACGCTGATAGCATAGCAGACATTTTTCCGTACATGTACTGGGCGTTGTACAAGCTTTACCTGTATTCCAGTAGTCATTTTGTTTGTGACCCACTACATTGTTTAACCTTTGAGCACTGAGTCAATTTTAAAACAGTTAAACTATTAGATCTTTGTTCAATTAGAAGAAACGTACTTCTGTGTGTTTATATATTCATAGGGACTATTTCCTCAGCAGGTCTCAATAAGTGAATAACATTTTAATTACCTGAATGGAAAAGAATAATGTGGCTGATCCTTTAAATAACGACTTAGATGCTCTTATAAAGAGTTTTTTTATTCAGGCACGAGAGCCAAGAAGAACATACAAGGTGCTAACACAGTACATACAAGGTGCTAACACAGTACATACAAGGTGCTAACACAGTACATACAAGGTGCTAATACAGTACATACAAGGTGCTAACACAGTACATACAAGGTGCTAATACAGTACATACAAGGTGCTATCACAGTACATACAAGGTGCTAACACAGTACATACAAGGTGCTAACACAGTACATACAAGGTGCTAATACAGTACATACAAGGTGCTAACACAGTACATACAAGGTGCTAATACAGTACATACAAGGTGCTAACACAGTACATACAAGGTGCTAATACAGTACATACAAGGTGCTAACACAGTACATACAAGGTGCTAATACAGTACATACAAGGTGCTATCACAGTACATACAAGGTGCTAACACAGTACATACAAGGTGCTAATACAGTACATACAAGGTGCTAACACAGTACATACAAGGTGCTAACACAGTACATACAAGGTGCTAATACAGTACATACAAGGTGCTAACACAGTACATACAAGGTGCTAACACAGTACATACAAGGTGCTAACACAGTATATACAAGGTGCTAACACAGTACATACAAGGTGCTAACACAGTACATACAAGGTGCTAACACAGTACATACAAGGTGCTAACACAGTACATGCAAGGTGCTAACACAGTACATACAAGGTGCTAACACAGTACATACAAGGTGCTAACACAGTACATGCAAGGTGCTAACACAGTACATACAAGGTGCTAATACAGTACATACAAGGTGCTAACACAGTACATACAAGGTGCTAACACAGTACATGCAAGGTGCTAACACAGTACATACAAGGTGCTATCACAGTACATACAAGGTGCTAACACAGTACATACAAGGTGCTAACACAGTACATACAAGGTGCTAACACAGTACATACAAGGTGCTAATACAGTACATACAAGGTGCTATCACAGTACATACAAGGTGCTAACAAAGTAAATACAAGGTGCTAACACAGTACATACAAGGTGCTAATACAGAACATACAAGGTGCTAAAACAGTACATACAAGGTGCTAATACAGTACATACAAGGTGCTAATACAGTACATACAAGGTGCTAATACAGTACATACAAGGTGCTAATACAGTACATACAAGGTGCTAACACAGTACATGCAAGGTGCTAATACAGTACATACAAGGTGCTAACACAGTACATACAAGGTGCTAATACAGTACATACAAGGTGCTAACACAGTACATACAAGGTTGCTAACACAGTACATACAAGGTGCTAACACAGTACATACAAGGTGCTAACACAGTACATACAAGGTGCTAACACAGTACATACAAGGTGCTAACACAGTACATACAAGGTGCTAACACAGTACATACAGGGTGCTAACACAGTACATACAAGGTGCTAACACAGTACATACAAGGTGCTAATACAGTACATACAAGGTGCTATCACAGTACATACAAGGTGCTATCACAGTACATACAAGGTGCTAACACAGTACATACAAGGTGCTAACACAGTATATACAAGGTGCTAACACAGTACATACAAGGTGCTAACACAGTACATACAAGGTGCTAACACAGTACATACAAGGTGCTAACACAGTACATACAAGGTGGTAACACAGTACATACAAGGTGCTAACACAGTACATACAAGGTGCTAACACAGTACATACAAGGTGCTAACACAGTACATACAAGGTGCTAATACAGTACATACAAGGTGCTATCACAGTACATACAAGGTGCTATCACAGTACATACAAGGTGCTAATACAGTACAAACAAGGTGCTAATACAGTACATACAAGGTGCTAACACAATACATACAAGGTGCTAACACAGTACATACAAGGTGCTATCACAGTACATACAAGGTGCTATCACAGTACATACAAGGTGCTAATACAGTACAAACAAGGTGCTAATACAGTACATACAAGGTGCTATCACAGTACATACAAGGTGCTATCACAGTACATACAAGGTGCTAACACAGTACATACAAGGTGCTAACACAGTACATACAGGGTGCTAACACAGTACATACAAGGTGCTAACACAGTACATACAAGGTGCTAACACAGTACATACAAGGTGCTAACACAGTACATACAAGGTGCTATCACAGTACATACAAGGTGCTAACACAATACATACAAGGTGCTATCACAGTACATACAAGGTGCTATCACAGTACATACAAGGTGCTATCACAGTACATACAAGGTGCTAACACAGTACATACAAGGTGCTATCACAGTACATACAAGGTGCTAACACAGTACAAACAAGGTGCTAATACAGTACATACAAGGTGCTATCACAGTACATACAAGGTGCTAACACAGTACATACAAGGTGCTAATACAGTACATACAAGGTGCTAACACAGTACATACAAGGTGCTAATACAGTACATACAAGGTGCTATCACAGTACATACAAGGTGCTAACACAGTACATACAAGGTGCTAATACAGTACATACAAGGTGCTAACACAGTACATACAAGGTGCTAACACAGTACATACAAGGTGCTAACACAGTACATAAAAGGTACTAATACAGTACATACAAGGTGCTAACACAGTACATACAAGGTGCTAATACAGTACATACAAGGTGCTAACACAGTACATACAAGGTGCTAATACAGTACATATAAGGTGCTAATACAGTACATACAAGGTGCTAATACAGTACATACAAGGTGCTATCACAGTACATACAAGGTGCTTACACAGTACATACAAAGTGCTAACACAGTACATGCAAGGTGCTAATACAGTACATACAAGGTGCTAACACAGTACATACAAGGTGCTAACACAGTACATACAAGGTGCTAACACAGTACATACAGGGTGCTAACACAGTACATACAAGGTGCTAACACAGTACATACAAGGTGCTAACACAGTACATACAGGGTGCTAACACAGTACATACAAGGTGCTAACACAGTACATACAAGGTGCTAACACAGAACATACAAGGTGCTAACACAGAACATACAAGGTGCTAACACAGTACATACAAGGTGCTATCACAGTACATACAAGGTGCTAACACAATACATACAAGGTGCTAACACAGTACATACAAGGTACTATCACAGTACATACAAGGTGCTATCACAGTACATACAAGGTGCTAACACAGTACATACAAGGTGCTATCACAGTACATACAAGGTGCTAACACAGTACAAACAAGGTACTAATACAGTACATACAAGGTGCTATCACAGTACATACAAGGTGCTAATACAGTACATACAAGGTGCTAACACAGTACATACAAGGTGCTAATACAGTACATACAAGGTGCTAATACAAGGTCACAGTACATACAAGGTGCTAACACAGTACATACAAGGTGCTAACACAGTACATACAAGGTGCTAACACAGTACATACAAGGTGCTAACACAGTACATACAAGGTGCTAACACAGTACATACAAGGTGCTAATACAGTACATATAAG